>JBBPMH010000156.1:0-50645 GCA_038090235.1 Pulveroboletus ravenelii | reverse complement strand
AGATATACCCATTTTAATTCACATATGTCATTGTAACAGTTTTGCACCTTTTGATACTGGTAGTAGAATCTCTGGTAAATAGTAGGATAGTTAGTGTTTATTTGGCCTACAAACAAATATACACATGTAAAGATTATGTCTGAGTTTGAATTAGCTCCCACACTTCTTTGTTTTCAACCACTACCAGCATGCAATCTCTCTCTTCTACTCAAAAGAATACCATTCTATCACAGCTTGATGCTGGTCATTCTACTTGCTCTATTGACTCTTCTACTGGTCTTAGCATTGCTACTGCATCCAGACTTTGTTCCAAGAAGCATTCCAACCTTCAAAAGTCTACTGGAGGTCATCCATCAAAGCTTTCCCCCTCTAATACTTGTCATACTATTTATCTTATTTTATCCCAGAAGGCAGAGAATGTGGTTGAAGTAACCAAAACTCTCTTAGGGATTACCAATCAGCCTCTCCATCCAAGCACCACATGTTGATACCTCAAAAAAGCTGGGATGAAAGCTATAGTCAAGATTAAACAACCTCTACTCTCTGCCAAACATCATAAAGCACATTTGGACTTTGCCTATACCTATAAAAATTGGACCCTGGAGGACTGGAAGAAGGTGATATGGTCTGATGAGACCAAAATTGATTGTCTTGGCTCAGATGGACACAAATGGGCTTGGAAAAAGTCAGGAGAGAGGCTCAATAATAGACTGGTCCAAGAAATCTTGAAGTTTGGAGAAGGTTTTGTAATGGTATGGGGCTGTATGACTTGGAAGGGAGTTGACTATGCTTGCAAGATTGATGGTAGGATGGATGGGGACCTTTATCTTCAAATATTGAAGGATAAACTGCTCAATATCCTAGAGTATCATACTCTCAATCCTTCTGACATCATTTCTCAGCAGAACAATGACCCCAAGCATACCTGTAGGAAGGTCAAGGAGTGGCTGGAAGACCAGGAATTTAGAACTATGGTGTGACCTGCACAATCTCCTGACTTGAACCCCATTGAACATCTCTGGGGTCACCTCAAAAGAAGGCTTGCTGTTATGATTTGATCGTATACGCATGGGATCCCTATTCTTTTTCCTAAACATCCCCTCTGGCTCATTACTGGAACCACTACCCTAACACTGCTGGACCATC
This sequence comes from Pulveroboletus ravenelii, assembly GCA_038090235.1. Lineage (NCBI taxonomy): Eukaryota > Fungi > Basidiomycota > Agaricomycetes > Boletales > Boletaceae > Pulveroboletus > Pulveroboletus ravenelii. Next base: position 49,499 of record JBBPMH010000156.1, on the reverse strand, counting down.
CATAATCACAATGGCCACCCTTGATCCCTAGACATCCCCCTGACTTCACTCTCCTATCTAACCAATATCCATCTGTGCCTACCCAGCACTTGCCTATGCTTACCTGACATCTGCCCATGCCTACCCGGCACTTGTCTGCACTTACCCGGCACCCACCTCTGTTTACCCTGCACAACTTGTTAACAGGCTACACCTACACTGCTACAAGCATCCCTCGTAACTTAGTCACACCTTCCTAGTTGCTCCTTTATCCCTTCGCCTGATCCTCTCTGATTGGCCTCATGTCTCTCTATTACTCATCGCTCCCCTTTTGCTATTCATAGTCTTACTCATTCAATTCCTAAGCCCTGTTTATCCTCTGTTGTTCCACATTTATCCTCCTTTGTTTACACTTAGTATATAAACCCGCCTCGTAGGTATACTGTTTTCCTAGCTTAGACCTACTCAGCAATCTACTTGCTTCTCTCTGTGTGTTTTCGCTCCACACTCGACTGAGCACTCTGCTCTTACCTTTGTCTCCTTGCTAGCAAGTCGCTAGGCAAGACCCTTGATTTCGAACCATCATCAACCAGTCATCGGATGAACCCTTGACCCTGCTGCTTGCAGGCTATGTCCCTCATCCTCATCTCATTGTAGCCGTTAGCTGACAACATTCCTCATCTTTGTTCCTTAAGCTAAGTCCACACCTTGACCCTTCAGGATCAAGCGTAACACTTGCAGGGTATGAAAACTCTCCTGAGGGGATTGAGGAGTTATGGAAGAGGATTGAGAAGGAGTGGTAGGATATAGCATCTGGGGAGTGTCAGAAATTGATTGAAAGCATGCCTAGAAGGGTTGAGGCAGTTCTTAAGGCCAAAGGAGGTCATACCAAGTACTGATATTTGCCAAATACCCTACTTAATATGAAAGGTGTTACAATTCATTCGTATGTGCACATGACCCCTAGTCTTTTTCCTAACAAGGCACACCACGACACACCCACACCTATCACCTCCATTCCAAAGCCACAGAATCATCTATATTCCCAATGACCACCCTTTGCTCTCAAGGCGCACTCTGACACTACCCTTATACACAGCCTTGGACTCCCCCTTGCCTCCACCCATCCTGCACAACCCATCGACAGACTGCACCTACATCATCAACAATGCCTCTTGTAACTCAATCACACCATCTCCATTGCTCCTTCACATTCAACAGTATTCCTCTGTTTGACATTCCAGCTTAGTCTTCAAATCTTAGATCCTTGCCTGATCCTCTTCCATTGGCCTCATGCCCCCATTACTCATCACTCCCCTTTTGCTATTCATTGCCTTACTCATTTGATTCCTAAGCTCTGTTTGCTCCTTGATGTTCTTCATTTATACCCCTTTGTTCCCATCTGGTATATAAACCCACCTCATAGGTATCCTGTTCCCTAGCTTAGACCTACTCAGCAATCTACATTGTTCTCTCCTCTGTGTGTCTCCACTCAACACTTGACTGAGTGCTTTGCTCCTTACCTCATTCCCCTTGTCAGCAGTTTGCTGTACAAAGATTCTTGTCTTGAACATCACCAACTAGTTGTCAGTTGATCCTTGACCCTGCCAGTAGCAGGCTACATCCCTCATCCACATATTTCTGCAGCCAATAGCTGACAGATCTCCTTGTCTTCAACCCTAAGCTGAGTCTGCATTTGACCCTTCAGAATCAAGTGTAACAAAAGGTGCAAAACTGTTACAATGACATATATAGATTAAAATGGGTATATCTCCATAGCATCTACACAGGGTCATATGACTCAGGGACAACATTTGTAGCCAAGGGTTAGTGGTTCCCACGCCTCCACCAAGGCTAAGCGAAATTCCCACACCCTCAGATACTACATCACATATACTACAAAAGTACCAAACATTGTAACAGTTTTGCACCTCACTGTACATGCAAGCATTACTGTTATGCTTGATCCCGGAAGGTCAAGCATGGACTTAGCTAAGTAGCAAAGACAAGGGGAGCTGTCAGCAGAAGGCTACAGCAAGACAAGGACAAGGGATGCAGCCTGCGACTTGCAGGGTCAAGAGTTCATCTGGCAACTAGCTGATGATAGTTCAAGGTCAAGGATTCTGCCTAGCAACTGCTAGCAGAGAGACAAGGGTATGAGCGGAGCACTCACTCAAGTGTAGAGTGAAGACATGAGAGGAGACAAGAAGGTATATTGCCAAGTAGGTCTAAGCTGAGGGACAGAATACCTACAAGGTGGGTTTATATACTGAGTGTGAACAAAGGAAGATAAACAGGGAACAACAGAGGATAAATGGAGCTTAGGAATCAAGTGAGTAAGACGATGAATGGCAGAAGGGGAGTGATGAGTAATAGAGACATGAGGCTGATCAGAGAGGATTGGGTGAAGGGATCTAAGGTTCAAAGACTAAGTGAGAATGACAAAGAGAGGAATACAGAAGAACATGAAGGAACAACTGGGAAGGTGTGACTGAGTCACAGGAGACGCCTGTAGTGGTGTAGGCATAATCTGTCGACTGGTTGTGCCAGGTGGTAACAATTAGATGTCATAGGGCATACCATTAGGAAAAAGAATAGGGGTCCTATGTGTATATAAGCAAATTATAACAATTACAGTTTCTATATTTTTTCTCATTCAATGTTTTGGATATGGTCTAAGCAGGTCTTCTTGATTAGCTCATCTACATTGACAACTTGGATGTCCTTCAGCAGGCCATTAGACCCAGTTTCTTCTGGGCCTGATGGCCTAGCTGGGAGCTGATTAGAGGTTAGGGTGTGACCTCAGAAAATTAGCACCAGGAAAAATTAAAAATGGTCTCACTTATCTTTGGAGTGTTTCTTTTTTTTAGGTAGGTTCTGGATCAAGTCAGACTCCATAGAGGAGCTGACTTTTAGAGCAGTATAGAGAGGAGTAGTCAAAAGGACTACAACAGTAGCTCAGTATGGTTGAATATTATGTATGACAACTGTAAGTACACTGTGATTAAGTAATCTGGTGGCTGTACAACCACACTACATTTGTGACAAGGTGCATACTAAATATGCAACAACACTCTCCCTCAAACAAAGTGTGGTTATATTTTAAGGAAAGAATAAAACCAAATGAAATGAATACCTTCTTCAGCAACAAATGCAAAGGCTTCATTCTGAATAAAAAACATGTAAAACAAATGAGGATTGATGTGTCTGATGTGTCCCGAAAAGTCCTGTGCTTGAGCGATGTCCAAATAAGGAAAGTTGCAACTCGGCTGAGTATGCTCATCCATTCCTCTGTGTGCAATCATCAATGATCACCTCTAACACTGTCAGCAATGCAAGTCACAACTCGGAATCACACCTGCATCCCCTACAGTCCACCCTGAATACATCCAGCACATCCAATCAGTCCAATTTGGCCCTAGCATGCCCAGATAATGAGGTAAGTCAGTTTTATCATGCTAACCTAACTAACACTTCTAGCTGATAATTTCAACTGTCCTCAATGACACAGAGGGTTTGATGGCATGATAGGACACCAGGCTTGATGGCTAGATGGAATGGATGGTCCAGGTATATATAACCCTTTCATTTTGCACCACCAGTGCTGACTTGACTGCTTGCCCTCAGCTAGCAGTCGCATTCCAACTTGTTTCAAGTTGCAGTGTGTGCTGCTCATTGCACCACCCATCCAGCTTGATACCCCATCCGAATGGATGCCATCACTGTCTCTATTGCAGCTCCAATCACCCTCGCCATCTCCTAACTTGTTCAGCTCGCCCAGCAAGACTCTTGGCCCAGTGACCTAATGCAGTGCACCCATTTCAACATGGCCACTGTTATCTTCGCCCTCTGGATGCTTCTGGCTACTGTGGCAACCACCTGGTGCAGTCACCTTGCCATTCACCTCATCTGTGATCCTGGCTCACTCACCAAGGCCTCCTGGCACCTTATTAGCATGCAGTGCAATGGTGTCGCCACCATTACCACCACTACCGTTTGTTACACTTGATCCTGAAGGGTCAAGCATTGACTCAGCTAAGGACTGAGGACAAGGAAACCTGTCAGCGAGCAGCTATAGGAAGACGAGGATGAGGGACATATCCTGCACTAAGCAGGGTCAAGGGTTCACCCAACAAATGGTTGGTGAGTGGGCAGAGGGTTCTGTCCAATAAACAGTTGACAGGGGACAAGGACGAGGGTCTGAGCAGAGTGCTCACTGAAGTGTAGAGTGAAGACATGAGGAGATGAGACTAGATGTATTGCCAAGTAGGTCTAAGCTAAGGGACAAGCTACCTACGAGGCAGGTTTATATAGCATGGTGGGACAAACAGAGAGACAATGAGAGAAAGCAAGGGACAACATAGATCAGTAAGCATGAGTAAGGCAACCAATGGCAAAAGGGGATCAATGAGTAAGAGGGAACTACAAGGCTGATACGAGAGAATCAGATGAGAAGAGTAATGTTTAATGACAAAGTAAATGATAAGACAAAGAAAAGAGTGAAATGTAACACCATTCATGCAATGCCCTGTGCCAAGTCCATTGCCATCGCTGTCACTCCAGTGCAATCTGCTGTGCCAGATACCTTGTGACTCACCTTGGATGTCCAACCAACCTCCTGGCCTGTCAATGCGATGTGACATGTTTGCTGTGCCAAACGGCTTGTCCTCTTCAGCTTTGACATGCTCTGGGTAACTGTAGAAACTGCCTACAATGTGCTTGCCACCTCCTGGACCTTCCAGCATGACACACTTGCCCATCTTGGCTCTACCACCTCTAGGCCCAGTGACTTGACATAACTCCCTCAAATTGGACCAGCACTCATCCCCATTACCCATAGGTTCTCCAACTGGTAATGTGGCCAATTCATTTGGCACATGCACTTCACCACCTGGGTTGCTGGTCTTGTCTGCAACCATCTCCCCTGCTTCACAGCCAGGGACTCAAGTGATGCTGCTTGCACACTCTATCTGCCTCCCCTCAAGCCCAGCACTTAAGGATCCATGGTGTTGCTGTGTCACCATGTCAGTCTTGACCTGTCTAATGATGTTAGCCACCCCTGCACTTACAGCAGCATCAGGTGGCTCTGTGGATGTGTCTGGATGATGCTTGTTGTCATCTGGCATGTTCCCAGGGTCTTCTGTCATCATCTCTGGGCTGTTATTATTGCTTGGGCTGCTGGCATCCTGTCACAACCCAGCGCTGTCAGTGTCATCAGTCACCAACCAATCTTGTTGCTTCCCCTTGAGTGACACGCTGACAGTATCTGGTGTGTCTCCATTTATAATGTGAGCATGCTCACTTGCCAGGGAGTCTTCCTCAGCCATTCTGGATTCCTCTGGTTCCTGGGGCATGACTGGTGCACAATGGACCTCTATGTCCTTGCTGCAATTGCCTTGACCCCTTCAACCATCTGACTTGACCATCTGTTATGCTTGATCCCAAAGGGTCAAGATGTAGACTCGGCTAAGGATCGAGGATGAGAGGAGCTGTCAGCAAGCAGCTACAGTGAGACAAGGATGAGGGACATAGCCTGCAACTAGCAGGGTCAAGGGTTCATCTGGTGACTGGCCGACAAAGGTTCAAGGTTGAAGATCTTGCCTAGCGACTTGCTAGCAAGGAGACGAGGGCAAAAGCAGAGCGCTCAGTCAGGTGTGGAGTGAAGACATGAGAGGAGACAAGAAGGTATATTGCTGAGTAGGTCTAAGCTAGGGAAATAGTGTACCTACGAGGCAGGTTTATATACACGGTGTAAACAAAGGAGGATAAACATGGAACAACAGAGGGTAAACAAGGCTTATGAATCAGATGAGTAAGACGATAAGTAGCGAAAGGGGAGCGATGAGTAATAGAGAGACATGAGGCTGATCAGAGAGGATCGGGCAAAGGAATCTAGAGTTCAAGGACTAAGCAAGAATGACAGAGAGAGATGCAAAGGAATATGAAAGAACAATGGAGAAGGTGTGACAGAGTCATGGGGAATACCTGTGGCAGTGTTGGTGTAATCTGTTGATAGGTTGTGCTAGGCAGGGACAGAGACTGGGTAGGCACAGAAAAATGCCAGGTAGACTAATGTCGGGGTAGACACAGACAGGTGTCGAGGTAGACGGGTGTCAGGATAGACATGGAGAAGTGCCAGATAGGTGTAGACTGGGGACCGAGGGTGGCCATTGTGGTTGTGGATGGTCCAGCAGTGTTAGGGTAGTGGTTCTAGTGATGGGCTGGGAGGACATTAGGAAAAAGAATAGGGGTCCCGTATGTGTATGATCAAATCGTAACACCATCCAGGAGTTGTCCATAGCATGTTTCTGTGCATGACCTTTCCCACAACATGGTTCCTTGACCTCTTGGCAATCCCACACCTTGTGACCAATCTCACCACACCTCCAACAGGTGCTGCCGAACCATTTTGGCATTGGCATAGCCACATGTGCTGCCTTGTTGAGTACCATAGACCTTTCTGTAGCCATTTTCATAGCTACTTCTGTCTTGTTGAAATGTCCTGTGAGGTATTCCCAGATCCTATGGGCTATTCCAAGCTGGAAAACTGAACATAAAATTGAGTCTGGCAAACTCAATGTGATAATGCACTGCATCAGTGTTTTGAGCTGAGGGTCCACATTTGTGGCTGTACCAGTGAGATATTCTTGCAGCCCATGGTCCTCAATCACTCCAACGACTTTCTCATGCCATGCCAGCCAATTCCTGGCATCTGGCCTAAGCTCCAAGACTTTGTCTTCTTCAAGCCATTCTATGGGGAATCTCCTAGGTTGATGACTGGGCTACTGAGCACTGGCAGGGCTCATAACCTTTTAGAGCAGTATAGAGAGGAGTAGTCAAAAGGACTACAACAGTAGCTCAGTATAGTTGAATGTTATGTACAACAACTGTAAGTATACCACAATTAAGTAATCCAGTGGCTGTATGACCACACTACATTTGTGACAAGGTGTATACTAAATATGCAACAACACTGACAAGGGACTGGACCTCAACAGCCTTGTACTTAAGGGGAGGGGGTTCAGTGTGCACAGGCCATGTTGCTGCCTGTGCTTGCCAATGGGAAAACAGCTCTAGCTTGGCTGCATTGTTAGCACATGTCACCCATGCTGAGGGGGCAGGCACACATTTTGGTCAGCATAGCTGTTCATCAGTGTCAAAGTGATCAGACATGCCATACTCATACTTCTGAGAATAAGCAGTTGATTGGATTGATGGAATGATGAAACTTTAGGAAAATTTTCATTGGATATACTAATATAGATACCCCCTGCCCAACCCACCTCTGTTGGACCCCAGGAATGATCCCGACCCCAGCAATGGTGACAGTGGCAACAACGACCACAATGTGGACAACAACAATGATGAAGACAAAGACATTCCTATCAGGGATCTATTTGCACCTCCTGACCCTGAAGCCACCCCAATATTAGCTCTGACAAAGGCTATCACAACCTTGGCCAAGTCAGCTAAATCTGACAAATCCTCATCATCACTCTGCACCAAGGTCTGCAAGCCTGACACCTTCAATGGCATAGACCAGAAGAAGCTCCGTGCCTTCCTGGTGCAGTGCGAGCTCAACTTCCAGGATCGCCCCAAGGTGTTCCAGACTGATTGGGCAAAAGTCACTTTTGGGTAGTCATACCTGATCAGTATGGTGCTCGAGTGGTTCAAGCCTGATATTCTCAACTCCTATGATGACATCCTCCACCCTGTCTAGATGGAAGATTATCATGAGTTCATCCAAGAGCTTTGCAAGAACTTCAGTCTGCATGACCCCATTGGCAATGCAGAGCACCATCTTGACAGCTTGGTCATGAAGGATACCCAGCAGATGAACAAATACATCGTTGAGTTCAGCCAATTGGCAAGCCAAGTCCATGGCTATGGGTCTGGGGCCCTCCACCACATCTTCTATAACAGTCTCCCTGATTGGATCAAGGACAAGATCTCCTGGGTGGGCAAGCCTCCGACTCTGTCCAAGCTCCATGCCCTAGCCCAGACTATCAATGCTAGGTACTGGGAGCGCAAGTCAGAACTCGCCCATTAGACCAAGCCCGTCCCCTCCACCTCATCCAAGCTGGACCCCCTAAGCCATCCAGCAACTCCTCATCCTCCAACTCCCGCAACTCCAGCTCAAAGTTGATCTCACAGTCAGCTCCCTCTAAACCCTCCAACTCCGCCAACTCGTTAACGCCCAAAGTGTCCTCCACCAACCCTTCCCACCTTAGCAAGGATGGGAAGCTGACTCCAGAGGAGTGCCAGTGGTGTCTTGACAACAAACTCTGTCTCTTCTGTGGTGAGCCTGGCCACCATGCCAAGAAGTGTCCTAAGTCAACCTTCAAGGCTGCAAAGGCTAAAACCGCCATGGTTGCTCCATCTGCTGACGTGACCACTTCCACTGAGGAGGCAAAAAAATAGTCAGTGGTCTCCAAGACTTCACACAACTTGGAGACCACGTTAACTCTGGCTGTGCCCCTATGGAGGTTCATCTTAACGTGTCCACTCTTTCTGACCCAAACTCCTTGACTCCCAATATACATATTGTAAATCCTTCCATCTCCTCTGTTTCCGCCTTAGTGGACTCTGGTTCTACCCACTGTTTCATAGACTCCGCCTTTGTTAATAAACATGCCCTTGAAACCTACTCTGTTCCCTCGTTTCAACTCCACCTTCTTAACAGAACATCCAATGTAATGATTACCCACGCTGTCAACCTCTCTCTCCGCTTTCTGTCTGGTAACGTCACCTCTGAGACATTCTTTGTCACTCCATTGGACTTCTCTTATGCCCTAGTTCTTGGACATATCTGGCTCACCCACCACAATCCGTTGATTGACTGGGTATTGGGCCATATCAGCTTCCAAACGGGTCCACTACGAGTGCTGACACCCCTCTGAGATTCCACCTCTGCCTGTCTCCAACAGCACGTCTGGCCCCTCGACTCTGTCCTTTTCCGACATGCCTGCTCCCTGCATCTCCTTCATCAATGCTGCGGCCTATGTCCACACTTGTAAATTTGAAGGCAGTTTGCAATTCACGATGTACCTCCACCCCGAGGATTACATGAAGCTCCGTGCAGCTACCCCTGCATCTCCACAACCTCCACAAGACCTCTCCAGTATCCCTTTGGACTATCACAATTTTGCTGACATCTTCAGCAAGTCCAAGGCAACTGAACTCCCTCTGCACTGGGAGTTCAATCTCAAGATTGACATAGAGAAAGGAGCTTCTCCTCCCTTAGGTACCATTTACTCCCTTTCCCTGACCGAGCTTGAGTTGCTCTGTCAATTCCTTGACGAGCATCTCAGCTACAGCTTCATCTGACAGTCTAGCTCCGCCCACAGAGCCCCGGTTCTATTCATCCACAAAAAGGATGGCTCACTCCATCTCTGCATCGACTTCCGCGGCCTCAACAAACTCACCAAGAAGAATCGCTACCCTCTCCTGCTCATCTCTGACCCCCTGGATGCTCCATCCAAGGCATGCATCTACACCAAACTTGACCTCCACCATGTATACCATCTGGTCCACGTTACCGAAGGCAACAAGTGGAAGACCGCCTTCTGCACTTGCTACAGTTCCTTCGAGTGGTGCATTATGCCCTTCAGACTCATCAACACCCCTGCGGCATTCCAGAGGTTTGTAAACAGCATCTTTAGTGACCTCCTCAATGTCTGCATCATCATCTATCTCAATGACATCCTAATCTACTCCTCTGACATAGCGTCCCATAAGAAGCACATTCACGAAGTTCTCCGACATCTCTGCAAGCATGGCTTGTACTCCAAGCCTGAGAAGTGCGAGTTCCACACCAACTCCATTGAATACCTTGGCTTCCACCTGTCCACCAACAGCCTTTCCATATCCACTGACAAGGTCAAGGCCATCTCCGACTGGCCAGAACCCTGGAAGGTTAAGGACATTCAGTCCTTCCTCAGATTCACAAACTTCTACTGCCATTTCATCCATAACTACTTTAACATTGTTGTTCCACTCACTCGCCTAACCTGCAAAGACACTCCCTGGAATTTCACCAATGATTGCCACTCCGCCTTCAATGCCCTCAAGGTCGCTTTCACCTCCATGCCCATCCTGACCCATTGGGTGCCCGATGCCCCCCTTATCATTGAGACCAATGCCTCCAACTATGCCATCGCTGGCATCCTCTCCCTTATCTGCTCTGACAATGAGGTCCGCCCTGTTGCCTTCTTCTCCCACATATTGACCTCCCCGGAGTTGAACTACAACACTCACAATAAGGAGCTTTTGGCCGTCTTTGAGGCCTTCACCCATTGGTGCCATTACCTTGAGGGCTCCACCCTCCCGGTTGATGTGGTCACCGACTATAAAAACCTGGAATATTTTACTTCCTCCAAGCTCCTGACCAGGCAGCAAGCCTGCTGGTCAGAGTATCTGTGTTAGTTCAACCTCGCCATCCACTTCTGCCCCAGTCACCTTGGCAGGAAACCTGATGCTCTGACTAGACACTGGGATGTCTACCCAAAAGAGGGGGATAGCGACTATGCTCATGTCAACCCTCACAACTTCTGCCCCATCTTCATCCAGGAACAGCTCATGTTGTCCCTATGAGCCACCTACCTCCTGGATCCCGCTATCTGACCCTGTGGCTGAACACCATCTCTCCAACCCCTCTGATCCCCATTGGTCTATGGACTCCAATGGACTCCTCCATCTCAATAGTAGGATTTACATCCCAGACATCCTAGATCTTCCTCTTCGCATACTTTGCCTGAAGCACAACCATCCCCTATCCAGTCACTTCAGCATTAACCACACCCTGGAGCTGGTTCACAGAGAATATACCTGGCCCGGTGTAGAGTGCAGCACGTCTCTACATTTATATTTCATATATTTTAACCAGTACAGTGCCTCTACCCGTTCACCATTCTATTCCGTTTGATACCTGTTTACCTTTACTTAACCTTCCCTTACATACAACCGACCAGACTACCAGACTACCACTGGACTACTACCAGACCCTGGGCAGTACCTTGTGCTGCGTCGGCGGCTTCACTTCATTACCTTCAGGTACCATTTATGCTTCCCTCTTGACTTTTATCCTTTATTTCCACCGTTTCCTTCGTTCCTTGATGACATGGACTACACTTCCACTACTACCACCGATGTCTCAGACTATTTAGTTGTTCTACTGTACCTTACAGAGTCCTGGGAATGCCTGGACTATAAGGAATGTATCTAGTCCTGAATAGGACAGCTCCCATTTTGGCTCACAACTACTGTTTACTGTTCAACCGACCACTCACCACTCACCGTTTATCATCACCGTCACCATTTTCCACCGTTCACCGCACTGTTTTTCATTGCTCATCACTCCACTAGTCTGCCTGAACTACCGGAATATAGGTATCAGTAGCCCAGAGACCTCATTTTCTACCTCCCCTTCTCCGAGTCCCTTTAGGGTCAAGTGCACCACGTCCCTAGACCCACTTACCACTCATCCTGCACCTCACAGACAGGATCTGTGTTCTTCACCGGTGTAAGGACATTCATCAAGGACTATGTCTGCTCATGTACCATCTGCACCCAAGTCAAGACTCCACGACATGCCCCTATGGGTTGCTCAAGCAACTCCCTATCCCTGCTCACCCATGGGATTCCATCTCCATGGATTTCATCGAGCACCTCCCTCTGTCTTCTAGCTACACCGCTATCCTAGTGGTTGTAGACCAACTCTCCAAACAAGCAGTATTTATACCAACCTACGACACGATCTCCACCCCACAGTTAGCACAAGACTTCATGACCCACATCTTCTCCAAGCATGGAGTACCCAACCACATCACCTCCGACAGAGGTTCAGAATTCGTCTCCCACTTCTTCCACTCCCTTAGTAAGGCTCTCTATTATGCTTGATCCCAAAGGGTCAAGATGTGAACTCGGCTAAGGAACGAGGACGAGGAATGTTGTCAGCTAACGACTACAACGAGACGAAGACGAGGGATGCAGCCTGCAGACAGCAGGGTCAAGGGTTCATCCGACAACTAGTCGACAAGGATTCAAGGTCGAGGATCCTGCCTAGCGACTTGCTGGCAAGGAGACAAGGGTAAGAGCAGAGTGCTTGGTCAAGTGTGGAGCGAGGACACATAGAGGAGAAGCAAGTATATTGCTGAGTAGGTCTAAGCTAGGGAACAGGTAGACCTACGAGCAGGTTTTTGTAGTACACTGAGAATAAATGAGGTGGAACAAAAACAATGAAGTGCAAACATAGATCGCTAAGCATATGAGTCAGTAGACAAATGGCATAAAAGACTGGATGACCAAGTGTGGAGCTACAAGCCTGATACGAGAGAATCAGACAAGGAGACTAATGTTCAATAACAAATAGGAAAAATGAAGTGGAGATAAGGAAAAATGTAACACTCTCAGTATCACCCTTCACTTCACCTCTGGTTACCACCCTGAAGGTGATGGCCAGACTGAGTGAACTAACCAGACATTGGAGCAGTACCTCTGCACTTACTGCAGTTACCAACAAGACAATTGGTCTGACCTCCTGCTGCTAGCGGAGTTCACCTTCAACAATGCACCCGGTGCAACAACCAGTGTCTCACCCTTCTTCACAAATAAGGGCTATCACCCCAACTTGTCTGTTGACACCACCACCACTCTGAGCTCTGCTCGAGCACAAGAATACACCGCCAATCTGGAGAAGCTCTATGAGTTCCTCCAGTCTGAAATGGGTCTGGCCCAATAGCATTATCAAGGTCCCGCCGATGCCTGATGCCTTACCCTGCCTGACTTCCAAGTTGGCAAAGAGGCATACATCAAGGCTAAGTACTTCTGCTCTACACCGCCCTCCCCAAAACTCTCCAATAAGCACTTAGGACCTTTCTCTATTATTGCTAAGCCCAGCTCCCATGCCATCACTCTCTGACTACTGGACTCCATGAAAGCAATAAATCCGGTATTCCATGTCTCTCAACTGGAGCCTTGTGTTCCAAATAAAATCCCCAACTGTACACAAACTCCACCACCTCCGATAGAGATCAATGGAGACATAGAGTATGAGATCGAAGAAATCCTCGACTCTAAGGTTGATTAGAGATGGCGTTGCAACATCCTCTACCTGGTCAAGTGGTCCAGATATGAAGGAACCAGTGACGAAACATCTTGGCTACTAGCAACAGAGTTGGACCACACTAGCAAGCTGATCTCCAACTTTCATGCTAAGTACCCTGCTAAGCCTGGTCCTTTTGTTCACTCTTAATTCCAACTGCTTACGATTAAACCAAGTCCATTTCGACAGAGGTACAAACAGTTTCTAACTACAAAGTGGAGGAGCCTCCACTGCTCCCCTCACCTTCCCCACTTCGGTCCCCATCTCTATCCTCCTTCTCCTTTTCCTTCCCTTTTCCTGCCACTTCCTCCACCTCCACTTCTGACTCCGCTGGTACCACCCTCACCCTATCCCGTGAGTTTCCCTGGACAAAGTTTGGCTGTGATTCTTCAAAGATCGCCACCAGACACTCCTGGGCGATCTGCATCCTCCACACCTCATCCCACTGGTGTACCCCTACCTCCATTCACACCACCTCCAGCTTCCACAGTCCACCCAGCCACTCCTCAAGCTTGCCCAGTACCTCTGCCAACATTCCCAGAGCATTGCAGTTTTCTGCCATGGTCTCCAGGAGCTGGTGGGGCACCAAACCCTCACCCTCTGCTACCTCCATCTCATCAGCCATGCTGTTGCCACTGTTAACCATCTCTGCCGACATCCTCACCCTTTTCCTCCTCACCAAAGAGGGTGAACTGGCCCTCCTCTGCTTCTTTGTTCCTTCTGCCTCAGACTCGTCATGCACCCCACTCCAGCTGCAGCACTTATGTGCCACCTGGCATGGCACACATACTGTGGCTCTTCTCACACCAGCCTGCACCTTACACCCAGAAGGTTGGCTGAGCTGTATGCAACAAGTGCACACACCAACTGCCATCCCCATCATTGTGTCCTCTACCTGCGTCTCGCTTGATGCTGGTACCACCACCACCTTGACCTGCCGTTGCTCCACTGCAACCCATCATTCTTCTGCCTGGTGCCTGCGCTCCTCTTTGATGCGCCGCACTTCTTCTTCACACTGTCGATCTTCTTCATGCCTTTGCATCTCCTCCTCACACTGTCACCTCACCTCCTCCTCCGCTTTTTGGTGCTATGAGATGTCATGTCAGTGGCATTACACACTGGCCAATGGCCACTCACCTCTTCGCACTTGTGCTTCTTGCCCTCACACACACGCTCCCACCACTCCTTCTCTTCTGCTACCTACCTTGCCTTCTCAGTGGTCTTTGCCACGGTGACAGACACATTATCGTCTGAGTCGGTGAGGAGATCGTCTTCCATAGTGTTGGCCCAGTCACGTGCCATGTCAATGGTAGTGGTAAAAGTTGAAGTTTGATCCACCTAATGCACCTCCCTAAATAGTATTTGCCTTTTCAAACTCTACCATGCTATATGCAACTCCACATTGTCTATTGTTCACTGCCCTTAGGTCCACAGGCCCTCAGGGGTTTGGGCCCTAAGAGGGGGATACTGTCACAACCGTGACAACTCCGCTCTACTCCGCACATATTCCACTTACTCTGCTTTGTACTTAGATACTTTTCTCTTATTGTTCTGACACTCTGTACCATAGCTCTGATTCTGCTCCAACTGCAGTGCTGGTTGTTCCTAGGCCGGTACCCAGTTCCATTCTCCATCTCTCCATTCTCCATCTCTCCATTCTCTGTGTATGCCACATTCTCGCTTAGCTCTCCATACCTCACTTAGATACTCCTTCACATGGTTCTGCCCCTGTACCATGTGCTCGTACATACTATACTGCCTCTGCCCTCCTGTATATAAGTCCGATCTACTGAGGACTTACTCCTCAGTTCGAATATTAAAGTCTTTTAGTCCTTTCTTCTTCTCTGCTATCTTCTCTTCTTTGTCCTCCCTCCTATCTGATGGATTTCATTTCTGTCCCTTTGACCCCCTTCTGCCTGACCTCTGAAATACGAGGACCCAGGATCACCAGGGTGCAGCACTCCACCCCAAGTCACTGAAGCCAAAGTCCTCAACCCTCCAACCTCTGCCCAGTACCCCCTTCACATGCTCTCCTGTCAGAGTTAGCAGCAGAGCAGAGCAGACCCTGACAATATCTCACCACTCAGCAACCAATCACATTGTGCATCTGTTGCCAGCCATGGGGAACAGTGACAATGATGCTCATCACACACATCTCCAACAGGTGCTGCCAAACTGTCTCAGCATTGGCACAGCCACATGCACTGCCTCATCAAGTACTATAGACCTTCCTGTAGCTGTTTTCATAGCTACCTCTGTTTTGTCAAAACATCCTGTGAGGTATTCCCAGATCCTATGGGCTGTTCCAAGCTGAAAACATGACATTAAAATTGAATCTGGCAAACTCAAAGTGATAATGAACTGCACCAGTGTTTCAAGCTCCACATTCATGGCTGTACTAGCAAGATATCCTCACAGCCCATAGTCCTCAATCACTCTGACAACTTTCTTGTGTCATACCAACCAATTCCTGCTATCCGACCTGAGCTCCAAGACTTCATCTTCTTCAAGCCATTCCATTGGGAATCTTCTAGGTTGGTGACTGGGCTACTGAGCACTGGCAGGACTCATAACCTGTTGTTGCAGTATACAGAGGAGTAGTCAGAGACTACAGCAGTAGCTTCAAAGGGCAAGAAAGTTCACTGCAGTTCACTATATGTCACTGTGGTTGTGTATGGTAAAATGTACCGTACGAAAAAACTAAGTGCACCGAGATTATGTAATCTCGGTGGCTGTACAACCGCACACCGGGCTCGAAAACGAGTATGCAACAACAAAAAGTACGAAAAAGTAATGGTAGTTAGTCGGTCATTACACAATAATATCACTTGTCCAAAAAAAAAAAAAAAGTAATGGTACATTTTGCTGATGCAAAAATACCTAGGAAAGACAAGCTCAGTGTTAGGGAGATGAAAGGGGAAGCTGCCATATAAATGCTATTCTACTTTAGGGGTTAGAAGGGGGGAAATGATGCTATGAGTAATACGAGATCGTCCGTTTGCAAAGAAAAGGAAAATGCGGGCGCCGACCGCCGTGAAAGAGCGTGTCCATGACACTTGGAGACTCTTGTAATGTTCTATGGCACCATATCTCTGGAGGCACATTAAAACTGCATAGCCGGATCAAAGATATACAATTCGCAATGATTTTGCCTTACACATTGCGTGTACTGTCAGAGAGGCCTGGCCAAGAGGGATAAATGCTTTATTCGACGAAAAAGGGAGAGTAAGATTAAGGGAACAGGAGCTAGGCCCGCGCATCCAATTCGTACGTGCGATATGGAAAGCCAGACGTTTACCCGTTCACCAGATGGTCAGGACAGTTCCTCCGATTCGAGGTATGTTCGGCAGAGTCATCGCACTATGGGAAGCCGAACGTTTACGCGTTCACCGACTGACTCTAAAGTTTCGATTTGGATATATTTGATGGGAGGACATCTGTCACTGTGTCAGATCATGTGACACGACAGGTGCTGACACTACTGGTGGCGGAGTGTGATATGACAATGGCGATGGTGAGACCCGACAGTCCAGGCATCATTGCTTTGCCTACTAGACACCCGTAGTCCATCTGATGTACTTCTACTTTCTCTTCAGGCCTCTTGCCAGCATGGAAAGCTGGACGTTGACCATCAAATATCTGCCACACGGTAACAGATGTCCTCCTATCAAATATATCCAAATTTATAAACTTTAGAGTCAGCCAGTGGACGCGTAAACGTTCGGCTTCCCATGAAGCAATGACTCTGCCGAACATGCTATAGTCTATAGTATACCTCCTCGGAGGAACCTTTCCAACCATCCAGTGAACGCGTAAATGTCTGGTTTTCCATAGTGCAATGACCCCACCGAACGTAACTCCTCGGAGGAACCGTCTTACATAGGTACCCCAGTATAATGGCCAAGCAAGGTGGCATGCATTGCCTCTGCCTTGCTAGACATTTAAAAGTCGCCAGGGAGTGCGAACTCGACCAACCTTCCAGAGTCAATTGCTGGGGATCACCATCATGCTACCTGCATCTTATCGTGTTCCCGTGCTGGCGTTGGCCTGCTTAGCTGTCGTCCCAATCATCGCTACGTCCACCCCACGAGAATCGTCCTCGACTGCATCCAACGTTCGAGGCCCCATAACAAAGCTAAACATCGTGAACAAGATCATTGCCCCAGATGGCTTCTCTCGATCGTGAGTTGGTCTTCCGTACTCACAGAATTCAAGTGACGTCCTTCAGGACTGTACTCGCCGAAGGAACATTTCCAGGACCATTGATCGTCGCCGAGAAAGTAAACGCCGTCTTCCCCGTAAATCAGTGGTGACCCCGGTCCTGACTTCTCTTGCTACTGAAGGGCGATCAATTCAAAATCAACGTAATGAACTTGCTCAATGACACATCGATGGACACTAACACGAGCGTGGTCAGTACGATTTAACCGTGCTCAGCCCGCTTTGAATACTGAATGAATGACAGCACTGGCATGGTATACATCAAATAAGGTCAAACTGGGCTGATGGCGCATCGGGTGTTACTCAGTGCCCCATAAAACCAAACAAAAACTTCTTGCATCAGTTTGATGCACAGGACCAGACTGGTACATACTGGTACCACTCTCATTCTTCGACTCAGTACTGTGATGGTCTCAGAGGGCCGCTGGTTATATATGATCCAGATGACCCACATAAAGACCTATATGACGTGGATAACGGTATGTGCATCAGTTGAGAGTTTTCCTGTACATGGTGTTCACAAGCCGATTAGCGAATACCGTGATTACTCTCTCTGACTGGTGCGTGATTCAATATTTTCTGGTGATACATGTTCAACTGTCCTTCCGCAGGTATCATGCACCTTCCTCGACAGTGCCACCTCCATTTGATCCAGATTCGACACTCATCAATGGACTTGGTCGGTATGCGGGTGGACCACTATCACCGCTGGCTGTCGTCAATGTCGAGCAAGGCAAACGCTATCGTTTCCGTATTGTGGGAACATCCTGTGACCCGTCATACAATTTCACGATCGATGGGCATCCAATGACGGTGATTGAAACCGACGGTACCGAGACAGAACCATTGGTTGTTGATTCGTTGCCCGTGTTTCCTGGTCAACGGTATTCCGTTGTGGTTACTGCCAACCTGACTGTGGGCAACTACTGGATTCGTGCGCTGCCTAGTCATCCGCTCGAGACATTTGATAATGGGCAAAACTCGGCCATTTTGAGGTACGCAGGGGCTCCACAAGCAGACCCCACGACGGAGCATGGACCATTCGTGTTGCCTTACGACGAGAGTAACGTTCACCCATTGATATCCCCCGGCGCGCCTGGAATTCCCAAACCCGGCCAAGCAGATGTGAACATTAACTTAGTTCCCGGAGTGAGCCTCAGCTCCGGAATTTTCACGGTCAATAGTGTCTCGTTCGCCAATCCGTCACTGCCTGTGCTACTACAACTTCTAAGGGGTCCTCAACATCCGTCCCAGCTACTCTCAAATGGCAGTGTCTACGAACTTCCCCCGAACAAGGTTATTGAGATCAGCATGCCTGCGACAGATCTCGCACCAGGCGGTGCAGTCGGTGGGCCGGTAAGTCCGATCGCAACTTCTATGTCTGTCATTCACGAGGCTTTATTTGACAGCACCCAATGCATCTCCACGGCGTACGTCCTTATACTATTTATACGCACGAGACCATGTTGATGGACCTTTGTAGCATACATTCGATGTCATCAAGGCTCCTGGAAGCAGCACCTACAACTTTGCAAACCCTGTCAGGAGGGACACTATATCTGCAGGGACACAACTGAGAAATGACAATGTGACAATTCGGTTCAGGACAGATAACGCCGGGCCATGGTTCCTTCACTGGTAAGCCGACGTCGCACTCTTGCACTTGAAAATACTCACGGATTACTTGGTACTAGTCACATCGACTTTCATCTCCAAAGGTGCGTGTCTGTAGCCCTGGACCGGGTTTGTTATTTACTTGACCCTCAGAGGATTTGCTGTCGTGATGGCGGAGTCACCTGCTGAGGCAGCTGCGCAAGAGAAACCCCCTGGTAGGCTCTTGTATCCATCTCTTGTGCTGTCTTTTTGACCTCGAGTATAGGCTACTGGAACCAACTATGCCAAGACTGAGGTCGTTCCGATCAACGTTGAAGCTGATCTGGTTTAATATTCCCAACAAACTATCCAATTGTTCTTTACTATGCACCTCGATGAACTCGTGCTATTTATTTATTGTTGTGTTGACGGAGCGGAGGGGACAGGGGTGTTTGTTGCTACATTAGTATTGATTGTCCTACGTAGTCCAAGTGTTATATTCTAAACAGGATCACAAAAAGGTTGGATTTCTGTTGGGGTCCACCACATCAGATTGACTCATTTGATGAATGTCGATCGCTTCCCATTCAAAATTCCCCTTAGTCTGGCTGGAAGGAAACCCAAAGCAAGACTGCCACAACCGTCCCGCGAGCACAGGTTACCGCACAATATAAGCATCAAATCTGGAACGCTCGGACGTTTAGTACCACTACACATACACTTTTTTTTCGTATTTTCTGGTTGATACTGACGGGAGCGATGTCGTGGTCAAGGGAGGGATTGGTCATACTAGATTGCCCAGGTGGTGGCGGTCAAGGCGCAGTCGTTGCTGCTGGGGAACTTAGAGATGGGCCACGTATTCCCTCGTACAGTCGTAATCCATGCCGGCGTCGCATGTCGCATCAGGGTACTTCACATGCGCGCACCGAAATCCCAAATTCACCTCGAGAAGGACGAGAAATGCAAACACGAGATTGACGTACCCGCCACACCATCGCACCAGCATCTGATATAGCCATTTGCCGTGAGTCGTGGGATGGAGAGGAATTAGGTGGGGACTCACTCCATCCCTGGCCGGCGACCTGGGAGACGCACGATGCGAGTGTTGAGGGGTCCATGTATCCGCTTTTTGCCTCCTTAGATGTGCCTGGTTTTCCGATCACAAGTTTATTGAGAGAGACGCCATTGGCGGAGATCTGGAAGAGGGCGGTCTCGGGCCAAGCTAACGAAGAGGCCGTCAAGAGACCAGCGCATGTGGTGTACTCCGTGGCTCCTTCTGTCGATCAGGACAAGTAAGTTTTCAGTGTGTCAGGTTCAGCATCATTTGATTCGATCGCTCACGATTGTAGAACTGAGTTAATCGATCAATCAACCAACCAACGATCATTGATGAAAAGAATCGCTGAGCATACTTGGACGTTGTACTTGGCAAGCAGTCGGTCAAATCCGCAGAATACGGAATCACATTTGCTCACCCAGTCGATCAAGGATCCACGCTGCTGTCGACTGCGAGGTAGCCGCCTCCGCTCCACATAGCGGGAGAGAACCTTGGTACATTTTAGTCCATTCATTGTTGAAATCGCTTGCTGATTGCACTCACCACAGTGCGACGGCTACGATGTATGTACACGTCGGACCTTTGTCAAACTAGATAAAATGAAACACGACTAACGAGCGTGAGTTAGGATGTATTGTCCCAGAGGAAGGTCATTGCGAAGCCGCTGGGTGAAGTTAATGAGCCATGCCTCCGCGGAGCCTCCGCCGCTGTTAAACGCAGTGAAGTCCTAATCCGCAGCGTCCCCAGGAGTTACCATCACGTCGTCGAAAAGGAGAGCTTGTACAGCACCTCATAATCAACGTCGATACCCTGAACTCCGTACGTGGTCACCCAGGTAGCCATAGCACTTGCCGTAGTCACAGCATTGTACCCCGACGTCGTTGGTGACTCGGTGGACCCAAATGCAGACACGGCCAGCGAGATTCCAGCAGCATTATACTCTGACAGGTAGGAAGAACGCTGGTTGGCTGTCAGTTCCTGCCAATTCTCGGCCTCGTCGACTGCGTCCGAGGTCAACAAAAAGGCGAGGGCACTAGAGACTCGTTAGTCGCCCTATAAAAAGCTATCAAATAATCGCTTGAAAAACGTTGAATCCCTTGAACGCGCAACGTCAGCGATCAGAAAGGCTGGCGGGAAAATTTATGCTCAGCACTGACCTTTAAATCTGATGAGGTAGGCAACGGGTTGAGCCATTTGTCGTTGTAGGCCATAAAGTGGGGTGCAACTGGTGTAGACCTCTTTAAGAGATCACGAGCAGAAGGACCGAGATGTTCGAGTCTTTCCGCCAACGGAAGAGCATGGAACAGTGGAAATAAGGAAAGGAAAACTACAGATGCCATCACACCCGAGTGAAAGGAGACCATGACATCGAAGGAAGAGCGAGGTGAAGGCACCAATGAGGTGTAGGAACGGTTTTCCTTCAGAGGGTATTTTATACCACAGTCCGAACTGGCATGGGTTCATCCACCCCATGGAAACGATGTGAAGATGAGATACGAGGTCATCCCATGGGCCTGGATTGGTAAGTATGTCAAGGCAGTGCGGTCGCAGAAGTGAAACCAATGGGGAGTTAAACATACCAATTGGCCAATAACGGGGTAATACCCCAGAACAGAGGGCGGGTACCAAAGGAAGATACTGTTGCCATATGGCAGGAGTGATATGGGGGGAGGACAGAGTACAGATGTTTCGTTATAAGGATCATCCAGAGAGGCGAAATACAGGGAGGGTCCACATAAATATCCATTGAAGCCATTGCTACAAGATCAGGTGATGAAGAGATTGTCACACTGGAGAGATGGTCAATATTAGAATTGATGCCAAACCCGAAGATAAGGCCAACCGAGTCGGGAAACTCCTGAGGACCACTCCATGATGTATGGCTTTGTACCGCAGATACAGTGCTATGCAACACTGAACCGAGCCCTTGCATGTGAATCATAAACTCGCGCTCCATCGATGGCGCCGCCTTTGAAAGACTTTCGTCCTGACATAGATTGTGGGATCGTGCTTACACCAGTCAGGTGAAAGTACCTGTATACCAGTCTTGGAACGACCATGAGGAAGCACGATGAGCATAGACAAAGTCAGAAGATTGTGTCTCATCGACAGGATAAGTACACATGGCACCGAGTCCTTCGATAACGCGGGCTTCGCTGCAGTAGCCATAAGAAACCTTGTGTCTGAGCTGTGGGACGATTGTACCAATGAATAGTCCAGTATCTCAGCCAGGGCAGGCACCTCGTACTTTGCGCAGAGCCAAGTCCCATTCTCAGTAAAGCAACCGCCGACTCCGTTTTCGATGATAGCTGGCACGTACCCCTTGGCATACAATTCAGCTTTGGCGGGGTGCAACTCCAGAGAACCATGTGTTCAAAAAAAAAAATGAAAAATGTACCACAAAGTCCTTCGAGTTCCAGTACTCAGCCCGGGTTCTGAGAGTTCAATAAAGACCCGATCACAGACATAACCACTGTAAAGGCTTCCCCCCATGACAGATTGGGGCTCAGCCACCAGGCCTTCAGGCGTCAGGTCCCTGGATGTGGTTGATGATTTTGTCAAAAGAAGTCTTCGGCTACTCTGGGAATGAAACGACAGTCTTCTCAGTTGTAAATACGAACATCCGAAACAGCCTACCTGATATGGACTGTTAGGTGTGACAGAGTCATTGCCGGAACGCATCCCTCAACCGCGGCCACAGCCACCCGTTGGTTGGAAAATAAATGCTCGATTAGACCTAGACCGTCACCTCGCGCAACTGCCACACCGTCCCACACTGCCCTCCCGCGTACTCCACACCTGGCAACCCCTACTCCGCCAACAAGGCGAACCCCCCGAACACTGGGCCACCCGCCCTGAGGTTTTAGTGGGTATTGCACTGCCACGGCCCTCTGACCCGACCGAGGCTACCGGACAGTGAAGAGTCCCACACCCCCGAACCCTCGGGGTGTGCGTAAACTCATTTTTTCCTCGGACCGACCACCAAGGTGGTCGCCTTAGCGTATTAAGTAGAACTAGGTTAGCCAGTTGCTGCTTAATAATAACGCTCGTCTAAAAAAAAAAAAGTAAATACGAACAAACTGGAGTCACAAGATCACTCCCCCTTCCCTTCAGAACATCGACAACGGTCTGGACCTCTTTTTTCGTAGTGGGCCTCGTCCTCTTCACCCATCAGATAGGCGTTCACGCCAACTACCACTGCTTGACATGTGTCTCCTTCAGCCTTGTTCGCACAATTCAACCACGTCCAGCGACAACAATGATACAACAGTGAGAACATTGACATTGTGCCGATGACCCAACCTTCAGAGTGCCGCTCCCAGTATTTACATAGATCCAGCGGAAACGAAGGCATTAATTCGTAGGAGCTGTTCAGGATGTCATCTGTGATATGCCGCGTGCGCTTGTCAACACCTTGTCTGGCCACCGCCTCCCTCAATAAATAAGAACAGGCTGCCACATTCGAATCACTCCTCAGTCTTCAAAGAGCCGGCGTCCACCATGGCCATGGAGACAAACTGACCGCCATACCCGTGTCGAGCACGACTTTGCCCGAATGGGAGACGCAGGCACAACCTTAGATTTGTATCCATAGATTGGTATTGTATACAGCGCCCATGTAACTACTCCCTTAGTCTTTCTAGAGATTTTACTCTGGTTACCTTTGAAGGGACTCTCGTGTTGACTTTCGACTATCCCAGCCGTCGTCACAAACAACATGCATAGCTAAAACAACAGCGAGCCACAACAACAATCGGGTATGACACTATTCTATAAACAGTATCAACACGGAACATATCATCCAAAGATTGTCAGACTCAGGATGATTAGGGTAGAGAGAAGTACTTCACGATGGACGAGACTGTCACAACATTAGTCCTTCCTTCACTCAGGAACCAGGTATGTGATGAAAGCGCTCACCGAGTCCAGCCACTGTTGTACCTTCTCAACACTATGTTCTTGAGAACGTAGCTCATTCTCCTTCTCACGTTTCTCCCTTTCTGCAATAATCCATTGAGGCGTAATGCCCCTCACCAACATCGACAGGTAAAGGACATCATCCATGGCGTCCAGCAGACCTGCCGACGCATCTGATGAGAATGTTTTTCTCGCTTTGTGCTTGCCTTTCCCAGGGCTCCGTTTGGAATGACTCACTGACAGATCACCTTCTTCGGCATTTTCAGGGTCGCCTTCGCTGTCTTCAGGGGCGGAATGCTTTGGATATTTCGGGATGTTACTGAAGATAGCTTTATGCTGTTGATCTAGCATGTCGTGCAGGTCATCACACTTCCAGTGCTTGACGACGGCAGCCCCGTACATGAAGTCAAGCAGGATGCTGGGCGGGGCTAAGTCATTGGACCAATCCACTCGAACGTCGCATGGTGGAACAGAATAAAGTGCCACACGTGGTTTCATATACTGTAACGTTGTCCGGGTATGTGGAATGGGTCCTTCCTCAATACGCGGAACATCTGCGGGTTCCATCGCAAAGTTGGGAGTCTGAACACGGCGGATGTTAGACATAAATGCGAGGAGACATGTGAATCCAACTCTGGGCGTACCCTAAGGAATACAGTTATGGCATCACCAAAATCTGAATGTAGGTCTTTTCTCAAAAGCATCCCATTCTGGACCCAGTTGATATCAACATTAGTATTGCCTCCATCAGGCCCGAATGGCGGTGGTTCATATAAACTGAAGCGATCATGAACAACACGGGTAATGTACTAAGGAAAAGGTAAGCACCGCCCAGGGCCTGCCGAGATCAGGTGAACATACATTGCTGCCTTTGCAGCAGGGTATGATATGCGCCGCATCGCAACGTGCACTTTCGAATCTCGTGATAACGCAACTGTTATCGCGACCGCAAATATCCTGACGGAATCCTGAGCGTCGAGAAGTAGCCACACTTGATGTGATCTGATCATTAAATGCCTCGAGGTCAACGAGGTGGTACACGCCTATCTCGATGCATCGTCAGAAGATACTGATAGAGCAGGAAGCACAAGCTTACCGTCGGGTCCATAGTAATATTTATCCAGAACGTTGTCGAACGTGACATTCTCATAGTCGACCGCCTCGCCTCCTCGAGTAGCAGATAAGTGACCCTTGGCGCCACAAACAGCAAATGTGGCGAAACGAAGCCATTTGAGTGGGCGAGTGGTGAGTCTTTCGACATCCTGGAGCGGGATGGAAAGAGCATGAACGAATTGGGTTTTGGGCGGTCCTTCAGTTCGAACGCGCAGATGCACGTCAACAGTAGTAGTCATGGTGTCTCCTTCAGCTTGAATGCGCGGATGCATGTCAACAGTAGTAGATGAGGCCCCTTGTTGTCGTCCTCCCTGATCATAGCCACATGGAAATGGACCTGAAAGGCGGCAAGGGGCCCCTAAAGCGTCAGTCCGGGAACGAGGTCTGTGGGAGGATACGTTAAAAGTGATACAAACAAGGTATGTCAAAGCAGGTCAGTTCTGCCAATTCATCATCAGTAGGTTATCATGCTCGGTCCCTTGTCCCCTTGGGGCTGCGACAGGAAGTACACAAGGCAGAGAAAATAATAAGAATGTAATAGATACACTCGAGAACAAGATATCGCAGTCGCCTGACTTGGACATTCGCGGTGAGAGCATTGACACTGCGCTGATGTTCATCTGTTGACCTTTACCTTCAGAGCATCGTTCCAGTACTTGCATAGATAGATCCAGCAGAAACGAAGGAATCCATTCGTATAGGCTTTTCAGGATGTCATCCTTGATATGCCGCATGCGCTTATCAAGACGATGTCCGGCCACCGCCTCCGTCAATAAATCAGAACAAGCTGCTGCACCCGAGTCACCCCTCGATCTTCAAAGGGCCGGCGTCCACAATGGCCATACCCGTGTCGAGCACGACTTTTGCGCGGTTGCTCTTGTGATGCGCACAAGTGGGAAGACAACGGGTCCCTCTCCAACAAACGTCATACTTACGCATTGTGGTGTACTACGATCTCGACGAGTCTCCCCCCACGCATGACGAGTTGCGAATTGTTTTCAGAGTCGTACAGGGACGCCGAGTGGCGTTGGGCATGGGGCGACACGTTGTATTAACCAGGCAGATCATTCCATATTTCGTGGACCAAAGAGGGTCCAGGGGAGCATTTGGAACTCTCGTACCTGGACGTTCCTCGGAGTATCACGTTGCCCAGGTTAGTGGTCCGATTCTACAGCGATGATTGTGTGCTGTACAGGAACCTTTGATACAGTATTTCCAACCGCAGCGGGGCCGCCCGAGGGCCCAACTGCTGTATCGACACGGGTTCCAATGGCGCTCAGACAGCACACAGGAACAACTGCCTAGTTTCATGACGATAGACAACCCCCGTCGAGGATGCAGGATGAGTACTCCGAGATGCATACTGGACGTGCTGTAGAGTTACGGCCCACGTGAGACGCGTCCCGTGTGGCCTTCTTATATGCGTGCTAGTTCTCCCCTAACTTTATCAGACATCGGTCGTTCAAACGTTCATTCCGCGCAGCAAATCTTCCTCGTGGTTAGATTCTCGTTCCGTACACACCTACTACAGCTCCTCCTTTTCCCGCGTCTCTACAAGCAAACGCTCGAACGGTCGATGACCACACATGCAGAGTTTTACCCATTCAGAAAGTACAACGCCAACACCTGACATGATCTTGGGTATCTCGTCATCTCATTAAATACAACGGCAGCAACTAAAAAAAAAGAGGGCCTGTAGGAACAGGAATAGTTGTCCAAGTTTCGATCATTTCGCCCGTTTTTCACGCGCGACCCAAGATCGCTCAGGCAGTCAGGTCGCACGCGTCCGGCCTCAGCGCACACCACTGTGGCTGTAACGGAATCGCATCCACGCCCCTCTGAACC
The DNA here is from genome assembly GCA_038090235.1 of Pulveroboletus ravenelii. Taxonomy (NCBI): domain Eukaryota; kingdom Fungi; phylum Basidiomycota; class Agaricomycetes; order Boletales; family Boletaceae; genus Pulveroboletus; species Pulveroboletus ravenelii. Next base: position 22,671 of record JBBPMH010000156.1, on the reverse strand, counting down.
ATCCTATACCTTATGTCCTAGATTCGATGACAGTCAGTCGGGCTCGAGATCGAAAATACATCCCTGTAACGATGAGGAACGTACATGAAGACGCGGCAGTGCTTCAGTCACATTGAGCGGTTCCCCTGTCGGTTGCTTTGCACTCCAAAAGACCTCGGCCGAGGCAGCAGCACGGGGCCAGACGATCGGGTCGAGGTTTTGTGGTCCAGATTGTTCTGTCCAGAGCAGTTGTTCGCCTAGTTTCGTTGTCAATGGTGCATGTGCACTTGACAGACATGGGGAGACGCACCTCCGAGAACGAGCGAGTATTGGGATTCAGTCAGGTTGGCAAGTGGATCAAAGCTATATGCCTGAGGGGCAAGATAAGTCCTGGGACGCAGACGACTGCCCAGAGACCGCTCACCTTGGCCCACGTCTTGAAGGGATCACACCAGCTGTTTCTATAATCACGACATCAACGGTATCAGCCCCTTCTTTGTCCTCAATACGCGTGGCACAACTCACAACGTAGAGGAGCCTCCGACCCAACCACCCGCGCCACAGTCCTATCGGGAATCAGGATAGGAACAGGCGTTAAAAAAAGTAAACACACGAGGTAAAAGTAGTCAGAGGGTGCATGAATTATACGGTATCCCGCGTCAGCAACAGCAGCAGCGTCTTCCGACGAGATCCAAACCCTGAAGGGAGCTAAATGGCTGTTACCCTGATGAATCAAATGGCACGCACATGATGATGGTCTCGTTGGACAACGTGAGGTTCCACTGCAGCAACATCTCTTCCCAAACAACGGGTGTTTTTCCCTTGGCGATAAGCGCACCGTGAGTGCTCTGAGTAAATGTAGCAAGGGCCTCGAGGAAGGTGGTGTTGGTCGAGTTGAGTTGTTGCTGGGTGGGGATGTCGGCATCGTAGCACTTGGTGTTGAGTTCGTCGCCACCGGTGCTAAAGTACGAGGAGGAGAGGGTCGAGGCGATATCGCCCAGGAGAGAAGTGGTAAAGTTGACAACCTCAGGGAGGGCAAAGCGGAGTTGGCCAGAGGGGGGCTCATTAGCATAGGTTGCCCAGGGCGAGGCATCGAAGCAGGCGACGTAGTCAGGGTAGGATGTGGCAATGATGGAGGTATGACCCGGGGTATCGATTTCCTGGTGACCAATGTCAACTGCAGCCCTATCACTGTTCCAACCATACGCACCATAAGCACATCCACACCGCGCTACGATATGGGGGTGGGACGTGAGCAGTAGGCGGAGTATGGGGACAGTGAAGAGACATACCGCAGCAGCATACTGGATGAGATACTGCACGTCGCTCTCGGAGTATGTCTCATCGGAAGAGTAGGCACCATTCGCAGCGAGCTCTGGATACTGAGCGACCTTGAGGGGGAAGCTCTGACTGTCGGTGATGTGCCAGTGGAGGGTGTTGATCTTGACCCAACTCAGCGCATCAATCGTTCGAAGTAGGTCCGAGAGCGGGAAGCTACACGCCACGGCATGAGTGCTTGTTGAGCAAAAAAGGGGTGCACAGGCACGCACAAGTTCCGCGCAGTATCGAGCATGAATCCACGATAGAGCTGTACATAGGTGCCACGTCAGCGTAAACGCTCTCCAACGATGCGACGGGACAGGACACGGACATAAGCGGGGGCATCAGTGATCGCGATGGGCGCTTCGACCGTGTATATCTTTTCCCCATAAAAGTACCACAACTGGCCAAATGTCGTCAGTCCGCGGTAGAGCCCCAGGGTGGAGTTGGCAGTGAGCGTCGCGGTGGATCCGTCAGAGGGGACGGTGAGGACATATTCTTCGCTACGGGTGTCGAGGGGCTTGACAGCCTCGGAAGCGATGCTGTTGACTGACGCGCCGGAGGTCAGGGTGAGCTGGAGCGAACGGAGCGAGGGAGCATGGGCAAGCGAGGCGTAGTCGCTGGCACCGCGACCGACGACGAGACGGCCGAGCTTGTCATTGAAGAGGTATTGCTGGGCCTGTGAGACGGCCTGGTAAAGATCTTGGGGCGCATTGTGGATGGCGACGTCGAAGCGGAAGGCGTTGTCGAGGACGAGCGGGGAGGTGCCAGTGCTGAGGGACTGGGGGATGGGCCAGAGTGCCCATACGGCAGGGAAGAGAGAGAGGGCGAGGAGGAAGAAGCGGGCCATGGATGGCCATCGTCGGCTGGGGTGTGATTTTAAGGGAGCAGGTGGTGAAGGTGTCACGCGGTGTGCGAGTGTAATTACATGCTCGATCCGGGTACCTTCTCCTCATCCGAACAACCGTCCGATACAGTTCTCCGCCTCACATCGGCACTGCGCGTACACCGCGTGCTCAGAGACCATCTCCCCCTCCCCTGCTTCCCTTGCCGCCTCAATCTCCTCTCGCTTCTCCTGTATCTCCCCGTCAGCACACATCCATCCCCGCTACAACGTCCACACTCACATCAATGTCCCCGTAGTACGAGAAACAGAGCTCCTCCCAGGGCTCTACCTCCCGCGTCGTAAACACCGCCAACAGCGGCTTGTCGACGTCTGCATCATCGACATAACACGCGCAGATCATGCAGTTGGGATCACAGCTGTGGTTCTGCGCTACATTCAACCCCGTACCCCAGCACCGCTGATGCCAGCTGGTCCACTCACCAAGAATCGCGTAAACTGTCCTCGTATCAGCACACACGTCACCTCAACCGACGGACACTCACATTGCCAGCATGGTACGCATCGACGACATACAGGTTGTCCCAGTCATCCAGATTTTCCATCCCCCGTTTCAGGTGATGAAAGTCGATTGAAAACAGGTACGTCCGTCCATACATGTCGTAATACCTGTCAGGCGTCGATGCACACGTGAGTTGATCACAAGCCATCATCACACTTACTTGCCACGTTCCTCGCCTTCCCGTTCTGTTAATAGCTCCCCCGCATAGATACCAATGTAAGATCCTTTCGGTATCTTCTTGTTTCCGGCGAATACCCCTGTGCTATGCATGAGCAAGACATACACAAAATTAAAAACAGCCCCTTACCCCAGCCCTTGTGGGCCGTTTCTGCAATGTGAACAGGCCACTTGCGCCCATTCTGCACCACCTGCTCGCCAGCTCATGAGTGACATTTGTCAAATTCAAACAAGCATACGCACCCGGTTGGGACAGTCCTCGTCACAGGCACAGAACCGGTTGCACTCAAAGATCGGGCACTCCAGCCGCTGCAGCAACCCCTTGCGATCATAAACGAACGGCGATCCCGGCCACGTTCGCGGAATTATCTCCTCCTCAATGTACGATTGCACCCACTCCAGCTGCCTCTTCGCGCACGCACACTTGCCCAACTTGGGGTCACACCGTCCCACACATCCGCAGCTTTGGAGTCCCTTCACGTCAGGCGGCGGCACACCCTCGCCGTGCCACATCTCGTTCGTGTAGTGGAACTCCCATGGAGGCGTCATTTCCTCCCCAATCCCATTGTTAAAGATCTCGATCAATGGCGTGTCGGGTTCGTTCGTCATGGCCTCCTGGATATGTGCCTCAAATATCTCGCGCGCGACGTCGGAATGACGATACATGGTCGGGAGCGCGTTCATGCTGTCCTGCAACGAGTGGGGAAGATCTTTGGCAACCCGATACTCTGGCGCACGCTCCCGGTCCTCGGCCACGATCGACGCCCATGTGAGGACACGGTGCCCACCAGCGGGAGCCTCGCCTTGCGCTTGATCCAAAACAGGCACAGAGGCGCGATGGCTTTCCACACCATCAACAGAAGACATCACTCTCGGGAGCGACCCTCGATTCGAGGTGACATGCGATGATCGTGAGTGTGATCGAACAAGTGCCGCTAACGCGCTGGATGCAGTCCTGCTGCTGCCAGCTGAACCGATCCGCATCTCCTCCGACTGTCCAACATGAGTGTCAGACGGTCTCCAAGCATGCGTAGCCACCTACCTCTGATTCGAGCTCGGCGCGTACTGCCAGAAGAGCATCGCACTCGTCCATCGAGTCCGCGCCTCCACTCGAACGTTGTTTGTGGGTCGGGTCGTCCGTGGCGTTTTGATCAGCGTGTTGAAGGGAATAGATTAGCTCGACAGATGAGATCTCACCGTCTTCGGGGAGAACGAGATCAGGTGTTACCACGTGAGACACGGTTTCGATATCGACATCCTCTGAGACGCGCTCCTCGGATGCGACTGCATGCGGAGTCTGTAGGATACACGCATATTTAATATCCTTGGCCTTCTATTGAGCGCGTGCACGTACCACGATGTCGTTCTCTGCCAAGGCCAAGGGCTCTCCCGATGCACTAGTATCAAGATCATCGACAGACTGATCATAACACATCTCAACCGTGCCCTTTTGCACACAAGAAAACGCTTTTACGTACCATATTCCGCTTGGGTTCGCTAGGAAGGCTAGATGCATCATCAGATACTGCCGATGAGTCCATTTCTTCCTCATCACTCCTACTCATCTCAAGATCCTGGGGAGGACCGTCGGCCTGACTCGGCGGATACGTCATCCTCGCACATACCATGAGAAGGTGCTTTTGCGTACCTCACGCTCTATTTGGCTAGGCAAATCGAGAGCACCATCCGATATTGTCTGCTTCGGATCCTCGGGAGGATCCTCGACCTGATTAAACTGCATGCATCAGCATCTTCATACCCATTTCGAACCGGCCCGGCCACTCACCACCATTGTATCCCCTACATTTCGGACAGGTTCCGCCTCAGAGGACCCAGCCGACTGACCGAAAAAGTGCCCCTCAGCAACGCCCGACAGGAAAAACGGGGTATGTGCACGCATCACGCACCTCGTCGATCATCGCCGTGTCTTCAACCTTGTCGGCCTCGTCTACCGTGACCACCTCTGCCTCCGTTTGCGACAAATGCACCGACGCGAGTTCCAACAACTTATCCGCCTCGTCCGCCTCGTCTTCGCCTCTTGTCTCTTGCTCACCTGCGCCCGCCCCGCCGCCCTCCGCGTCGATATCCATCGCATTCGCGTCGTCAACAGGTCGATCAATGTCTGATACCGGAACCGAAACCGTAGCTGAGACCGCATCCGAAACCACAGGCGACGTCAGCGACGACGCCGCCGCCACTGACACCGATCCCGAGTCTGAGAATTTCGGTTGTTTGGGTGGCCGTGCTTCCAGTAGTCGCACCTCATCAGCCCCACTCTCTGCCCCGATGCCCGCGTTCGCGCTAGTATTTATGCGCGCCCCAAACGTCTGCCTTGGCGAGTCTCGTACGATACACGCCTCAAAGGCTGCCGAGAGCGATTCCCGATTTCTGTGTCGAGACTCCCGCCGCTTGGGCTGCTGCGAACTCAACAAGGACACGCTCGCGCTCGTGCTCATGGAGGCTCGGGACCGTGCCAGGGTAGGAGAGACAGAGGGGTCCTCGGTGTAAGCGATCTGTTTTGCCTTGCCTTTTCCCTTATCACCACTCTTTCCATTTCCCATTTCTCCTGCGTAGTCTTCGTGGTCGCCCCGCGGCTGCATGGGAGAAATAAACGCTTCAAATGGAACGGAAGTAACTTCACGTCGTCTCACGCCCGCGCTCATCCCGCCCGACGACAACGCACCAGATTCCGAAACAGGCGCGGACGGGGTTGAGGATGGTGACGCAACCGTCGGTCGACCAGGCTGACCCGCACCCATATTCCGCTTCCCCAACAACGTCCAGAGATCATCCAAGCTCGGCGTCGAGGGTTGTGAGGGGGGTCGTGCCTCCGGACCTTGGCCGGCACGAGCTGGGGACGCGGACACAGAAGTGGATGTAGTGGCATTTTTACCAGCTAGATGGCCTACGTCGGGTACAACTTGACATTCTGTTGGGAAGGACGCACTTGTGGGGTCGATCCCCCCCGGCGTTGAGGGCCGTGAGGGCAACTGTGCACCCGAACCTTGGCTGGCGATCATCGGAGAACCAGACACGGATGCGGATGCGGTGGCATTTTCGCCAGCTAGACAACGTACGTCAGACGCGGCGGGACGTTCTATTGGAACAGACGCACCCGCGGGGTCGACCCCGCCCGACCTCCGAGCCAATGCTTCAAGTCGGTCCCTACGCACCTTGTTGAGCGCATCGACCAAGGACATCGGCGCGGCCGGCTGAGGAATACGTGGCGGCGCGAAGAACGGCCGACTCGACGAGCGGGCGAGGGGTCGTGTTGCTGAAGGAGGTCGAGATGGCGTCCCTGTTTGACCGGACGACGCCGATCGAGCGGGTGCAGACATCGACAGACCGTCGGTCGTAGTCGTAGTCGACCCCACGGTCAGTGATTGAGCTTGTGTTGTAGAGGACGTATTCTGTGTGAGTGGCGCGGTCGATGGGGCCTCTGCTGGCTGCTGCAGTGGCGTCGATGGCGTCGGAATGACTTCTTTAGGTGTCGAAGCGGTAGCGTTATCTTGCATATCAACATCCTCGGTGGACTGGCTCTGCAGCCCACCAACATTCGAGTGTGCCTCTGCGGACGCGGGCGTGGGCACACCACTCGACGCACTCTTCTCCCCCACCCTTATAGTCGCTCCCCCAGACAATCGTAAGACGCTACCCAGTGCTCTCGAGAAGAACGAGTTCTCCCGTGCTTCTGGGAGCGGCCGTCTAAACCGCACCCCCTTGTATGACGAGATGTCCGGCATGACCAGCGTCCCTGCGCGTGGGAGCGGCCGTGACGCGGTCGAAGACGGGCTTTCACACGACGAGGACAACGGAGTAGAGGCCAAATACGCGATGGTGGCCGCCGGCAAGAGTTTCGCCACGGGGGGCTTGGACGAGGATGAAACGCGCGGCTGCGCACTTGGAGACTTGTCCTCCGCCATCCGCGCCTTCCCGCCCGACCCCGACCCCGACCCCTGACTCCTGATCTCTCCACTCTCCAGCGTGCTCGGGGTACTTGTGAGCGTTATTCCCGCGTCGTCCGAGCCCACCTCGCCTTCCTCGGTGCCTTGCATACGCGTCTCCTCATTCCTATCCACGTTGGCATCATCCCCACTCCCAGGTATCGATGAATCTGCACCACCGCCCTCCGCCTCCTCGCGTGTGGACACCTCCACACCAGTCGTAGCCTCCTCACTCCCCACTGCTCTCTCTCCCATCCCGTCCGCGCCTCCCGTCGAAAGTGCACCACCGTCCATCCCCTGATCTGCATCCCCTCCGAGTTGATCCATATTCACATACGAATCAAACAACGCATCGGTCCCAGAAATGTCCTCGTCCCCCTCTGACACGTTCGTATCCGCATTCCTATTCGCAGCATCCGACGAAACCCCCATTGGCAACGTCGCCAAGGAAGGTTCAACGTTAAGACCGTCCAAATCTTCCGACGCTCCACCCGGATCGGCGCTATCGCCGATAGTACCGAAATCAATGTCGTTGGACGGATCGTCAAAGTCGTCAGGTGGGGGATCATAAGAAGGTGATGGACATGGCTGAGGAGGTGATTCAGTGCCCTTTTGTCGTGTATCCTGAGGCCCTGAAGGTGGTGGTTCGGGCAGTTGTGTGCAAGTTGACGCAGTTGCAGATGCAGAAACGGAAAGAGGGGTTGTTGTAGGTGGTGGTGCTATCGCAGGTTCAGGTACTGACGATGGTAATGTTGGCTCCCCCCGAGGTGGACGAACGGGTGGATCGACCCGACTTATGCCCGACGTTGAAGCCACCGGCACACCCGAAACCGCCGGAGATCTCGCGCCCTGCTCCTCCTCGCTATCTGAAATCAAAATCACCTCCACATCCGCAGGGGGTGGTACGGGCCGCCTCTGCGTCCCATTCAGCCCACTCTTCCGGTGCTGCATCGGACGAGTCGCCAATAATCGCTCGTCCTCCGAACTGCTCCCGATGATGATCGGATCGTCCTTGTTCGCTAGTGTGCTCCGTTGGGGCCTAATCGAGGCAGATGGCGGGGGACGCCGAGCTGCGCTGCTGCTCGAATCAGTTAGTTCGACCGCGTTCTCGCCACCGCGTTGTTTGGCCATGTCCAGCGGACGCCCCCGCGCCATTTCTTCAGCATAGCTTGTACGTTTTGCTAATGGAGAGTAAATGAAAATAAGGAGGTCGTTGTTCGGATTACATTGTGAACGAAGAGAGAATACACAATGACATACATTTCCACCTTGGTCTGATACGTGTCCATGCGGCCGATTCGTGCGTTGAGTGGTCTATATGCATACATATATGTATATGCGAGTACACGTGAAAACACGAATGCATCAATACGAGAGCATACCGTCGACAAACAAAGAAAAAAAGAATAGAAAAGAAAGGACGCACTCGAGTTTTGTGCAGTCTTGAGCAGCTTCGCCGTGGACACCCTGGAAATGTTCTTTGCCTGCACCGTCTGCTTGCGCGCCGTCACTGGTGGCCCGCGTCGCGATGATCCTCCCCCGTCCTGTTGCTCCCGTGCCTTTTCTTTTTCTTTTTCCCTTTGCTTGTCTCGCGCAATCACCTTTTGAACCCTCTGCGAAAGTGTCTTGCTAAAATCCGACGACGAACTGGACGTCCCACGGCCGCTCGCACCGTCATCCCGAGATGCTCCTACAGCTCGACCCAGCATCACGTCCTGCATACCAGACTTTTTTCGAATGGACGACAGCGCGGGAGGCTGTGTGCGCGAGGCCTCGTGGCCCTCGCCCCTGGCACGCGTAGATGGGGTCGGGGACGAGGACGAGGACACCCCGCCCAGATCCATCCGTGGCACCTTGCGTGGCCTGCCGCGCGCAGACGCAGACCCTACTGGCGTCTCGTCTGTCGCTGATGCTTTACGTTTCGAAATAGGAGCCTGTCCGGGCTGGTCTTCGTTTTCATTTTCGTCGCCCACGTCTACCGAGTTCACGTCAACGGCGATGTTACTGTCATTGTCGGAATGGATGCTCATTCGCGTCGACGGAGAGCTGCTTGATGTGGGTTCTGATGGTCAAGCGACAATGGGAACGAAGGTGTTAGTCATGTAGGTGTTTGAACGACGTGTTAATTTAGGCTATGCCACATACGAGTAAGGACAGCCCAAGTTGGACCGGGAGAGCCCATATCATCCAAATCGTTCCGCGAGTGGCAGTCACTGAACACCAATATAAAATTTAGTAGAACTACGATGCAGTAGTAGAGTTTAGGACTATCATAGATGCATCAGTCCAGCCTTTCTTCCGTTGTCCTCTCAATTATGTAAGACTGTCCTCCCTAGTAGGCACAAAGAGTTAAGCCTGACTTAATCACAAAAAACAAATGTACGGCATGACAACTAGTAAAATGGTGCTGTGTTCTCACTATACTAACGAGACGTGAAGAGCGTCAGCAAGAAGGATAAGAGGGAAAAGGAGACAGAGCAGTCATAATACTCCTCCGATAAAATAAAGTCTCGTTTAACAACACACTTCTTGCAGTCCAAGTAGAGGTATCATTCCATACGTAAATGACTACTCCCCAGCGAACAGGCGCACGACCAGGTAGGCAGTCGAACCAATGAAACGAACGACTATTGGAGTATTGAGTATACTCTGCAAAGGTAAATGATATGCCCTCTTACATGCTAGCCCTGCGACGGAGAACAAGATAAAGGACATGTAGCCATTCACAGCTTTGGAAGCGTTGCCGCTCCCTGGCGCTGGTGTCGCAGAACTGCACCAAACGTGATAATGAGCTCACGCGAGACTGACAAATAAGGACCAAACATACATGACAACGGCGGCTAGCAAGGCCTGTAAAGATCCGTCAGTAGACAAAACCCACCACTCAGTGGATGGAAACAAACATTACTCAACGTCCACACCAACAACACCTACAGCCAGGACCAGAAAATCAGCCACAACCCAAATGGTCCGGGTTGCCATTACTTACGTTTGTCCGGAAAGTTTTGTAATAATCCTCTTGCTGCGTCGCTGGGTCTACATTTCGTTCCTCTTTCGGCGGCTTTGTAGTCAGGACGTGTATCGCGTCCTCGTAGGCAGCATTGATGTCCGTCTCCGCGGTAGGAACAGAGACTTCGACTTCGTTCTTGTTCGGCCCTTTACCGGAGACAACCCCGAGGTCAGTTGATACCTTGTTGTCACCTTTTGTACCCCATGATACGTCGTGGACGTTGGCGAACTGAGAGGCAACGATAAGTAAAGTACCTCAGGAGGAAATAACTGACGAAACGCACGGCGTACACGTTCAAAATCGAGATATACGAGGGTGCCATCAAAAGGTACTGTAGAAGAGAGGTGACCAAGTGCCATGGTTCAAACTAGACTCTCGTCGGTTACTTCATCATGCCACATATCGGACGTGGACGTACGAATAAGAGTGATGCAACGATGTAAAGCCCAAGGGTAGCCGCAAGCGAAAGGATAACGTCCCGGAAGATGGCGTTTGTAAAGAAATCGCTTGCTCGGATGGAACGATGCTCCGATTGGGCAACGCCCTCAATAGCCTTGTAGGCAAGAAGGAATGCTGCAACCTGTCGCGTACACATTCAGTACCAACCTGAATCAGACAGAGAAACATGTGAGACACACCGTCATGTAAATCGTGATCAGGGCAAACCCTAAGAAAGCCAGAATATACGTCCATTTTGCACCTTGAGGCCGATTACCCAATGAAAGCAGGAAACACATGATGAGAAGCCCCAGGTAAAAGTAGTTGAGGACGAGGTTAAGGTAATGCAAACTCGAGATATAGTCTTCCAGCGCGCCTGTGAGGATGACAAAGGCGATGTAGTAGTTGCCCTGGCGCAAGATCGACATCACCAAGGCGATTCCAGATGAAGAAAGACAACACGTACGAGGGCGAACCACGAGAAAATCAAGTTATACAATTGATAAAACATTTCGATATGTATCCAAAACTTGCGAATGAAACTGTGCGATGAGCGATAGATGTAGTGGAAGTGGAAAGTACTGTGCACGGCAGCGAAGAATGAGCCATTGAGCCAGCGCCGACGCTGCGATATCAACTCTGGAACTTGATCGGGGACATCGGTAACAGCGTAGGCCGACTTGACATAGTGCAGGATCCATGAACCGCCACGCTTGGAGACCAACTCCCAACACAGTATCTAGCATACCTCTAAGTAACTGGATCACAACGAAGCTGGCCACTTACCCGATCCTCGGCAAGATACATGTTGGCGGTGAAGATGTCCGCGCCTGCGCCATGCATCTTCTCTCCTAAAAAGTACTTTTGTAACGGGCCTTCTCCTCTATCATCGTTTTGCAGAGCAATATACCGATATGCACTGAATGCACCGGGCAACACTGTAATATATCCAAATACGCTCTCCAGAGGTTTATCCAAGATGTTGGACATCTTGTACTCGAAGTTTTGTGCTGCGACAAGCGGATTAAGGAGATATTGTCCATACTTGCCCTTGAGTGCCACAATCTCTCCGCAAGCCCCACCCACGTTGGAGTTGATGTCGAAGGCTTTCCAGAGATGGTATATAGAGCTGGGACCGGGCATCGTACCAACGTCGAGGAGCACACAAACATTGGGTTGGAGGATGGGCCCAAATGCATTGAAGAACCAGCGGTGCGAGTTGATTTTCTTTTGGTTCTTTTCCTTGAGGCAGAAAATGAGCTGGACAGGAATTGCGCCCTTTTCTGCTCCCTCAATCTTCATAGAGGGCGAGACAGAGACTGGAATGTGTCAGGATGTATCAGATGTAGCGTGCATATACGCACTTACTCTGAGTAGTATATTCATAGATGTGAGCCGTCACGGGCTTCCCATTCACAATGTTCTTTTCTCCCATCAGTGGAGCCCAGCAAATCAATCAACACACATACCTTGGCAATTCCCTCTTGATATGCGCCCATCGTAGCGATGACACTCAATGTCCGCGAGTTGATCTTTTGACGCCCGTCACTAACGATGCAAACCACCACCTTCTTCCACCCATCCTTGCCCCACGTCTTGCTCCGGTCCCTTTTACACAGATGGGCAACGTTCTTGATGACACCATGCATCGATCGGCAAAAAAGTTCCTCGTCTTCGTTGTACATCGTCATGACGATAAACAACTCGGTGCGTCGCTGGGGATCATAGTGACGCTGCCTGAGCGTAAACCCAGAATCTTCAAAGTCGTTTGGATCGCACGTCGCTGCCGAGTACCGCATGTGCGTAAACTCCCGTTCGTTCCGCAATGCACACATGTCGAGCAACTTCGAGGGAACAGCAGAATCGAGGACGAAATTACCGTGGAATAGCTCGACCTTTTTAAGTGTCTTGTGCCGCCGCGGAACCCGTTGGGGTATTCGACCATACCGGATATTGGTCTCAAGTTGAGCGTCATCCGCGTCTGGGGCACTATCGTAGCCACCAGGCATAGGGGAGATGCTGGGATAAGAACCTTCTCTCTGCAGAAGCGGCATGTCACCCGTGTCCATCTCGTCCTCGTGGACATTATATGAGGCGCGCCCAAATTGCGACTGCGGACGTGGAACAAGCGTGAGTGATGACCGATCTTCATAAGAGTTGTATGTCGTGCTGAAGTAATCATTGCCAGGGTCCGGTAGGGACGTGGCTGGCGGTATGACCGAGTACGTTTCTTGGAGGGGATAAGCCTCCTGCGACTGTTGCTGATAGTATGGATCATGCAACGGCGCGGGTGGAAGCGGGGAAGACTGGGGCTCCGGATTTTGAAAGGGATCTGAGAGATGATAAGGCTGGTTGATTTCATACTGATTGTGTTCGTATCGCGTTGGGTATTGAGCCACATGTTGAGTCAACTGCGACTGGCGAGGCGGATCGTATGCATTTGTAGTGGTGGGCTGGGTTGCATAAGGGCTGTATCCATCGTTGTAATGGCCGTACTGTGCCTCGTCCGCCTGGGTGCCGTTCGTTTAGCGAATCGCGGAGAGCAGGCTCAACTGTAACCTACCTCTGGATACCTCGACATGTTTGCGCGTTCGAGGGCGTTGTAGCGCACTGAGTTTATAAATGAAAAGCCGACAGCGGTTGGGGCTGTCAGTGGCTGTGCTTTTGAGCTGCCAAGCTTGCTCCGCAGCCGCAGTGTACAGCCTACATACCATCTTAGTGCCGGTTTCAGCTGTGGCATCCGAATCCGAGATGCCACATGGTTCATCGCAGCGGTAGCCACAACGTCAGATACGACGGACACCAAAGCCATCAGGACGAAATGCATTCCAGGCAGAAGGTAAGTACTCGTTCCTTTTACTCTATAGCAGTGGAACCAGCAAACGAGATACTGTACATGAAGAAGCCTCAATTCCCGTTCCCATCAACTTCAATTCCAGATTCCATCTCTACTTCTTCGGTGGACCCGCTTATCCTCAGCCTCAGAAGTCTCACAAGGTAGGTGAGCATCGGAAGGATGGCCGAGGGCAACATGCTGATGAGGGCAAGACTCGTGGCAAGGGCAGGCGACCCAGACAGTACAAAGAGTCCTAGGATGCGAACAATGACGAAACCAATGTCAAGCACGGTGAAGAGAATGGCAAACGTCGCGTAGCCAATACGCTCAGCCCATTCCTGAGCAAACGGCGTCATGGCAGTTGTGTTAGGGATAAGACTGCCCGCGATGTTGAATAAGGTGTCTACTATACCTTGAGCTCCGCAGGTGAGAGTCGACCATAGTACATGTGTATGTTCTCAGCCATAAGCAAGAAAGACAGTGCACATAGCATGAGGAAAGTGCTGCCGCCGCCGAAATGAATGCTGCAAGGTGCTGTTAGTGTACATTCGCGAAGAGGACTCGACCCTCCTACGTACGTCAAACAGCTACGGAACTGTGGGATGATTCACGGAACGGTGAGACATGGTGGTGAACCAAGGAAGGTATTCACTAGTTCTATTGACCATTCCGTTCGGTCATTCAGAGCTGCCCTGACGTCCTCGAAGTCGTGTGATGCATGGATCATATCATATAAGGTGAGTCCGAGGATTTGTTGAGTGAGAGTCTTGAATATCTTTGACAAGGATGACTGCATGCTGGGGAAGAGGTGGTATGTAGGTGTGGTGGAGTAGCTTGGCTACCGGTGGGTCGTCTTAAGTAGCATACCAGAAGCTGAGGTTGTAGACTTTCGGGACACATTGTTGAATTGGCTATGCCCCCGCGTCCCTGACACCGACTCTTGCACGGATGATAGTCCCGTCCCGTTTGGAAACCTAGGATGATGATGAGCAGGTAGGTACCATATGTGGCAGCATCTCAAGTACTGAAGACGCAAGTTGCGTCCCCATGGGATGAGGATGATGACAATATTGCCTTTTACAGCAAATTACAGGTTCCCACTTGACGCCCACACGCTCTCCGCCCGTCGGCCTGTTGATCAATGATCCTGTATAGCAGTTGCGGACGCGTGGCGATCTTACTCGTTCTGGCAAGTAGAGGATGATGAGGTTGTAGGATCCTGCGGTGTCATGCTGAAAATTGGCTGCGCCTATAGGCGGGGCGTGCAAATAGCCAAAGCTTGTTATAAGAACAATTTGAAATGTGTCACATATGTGCTTCCCTACCGCTCCCTAACTTAAAATCGCAGCTCCAGGCCATCTGCTTGTACATCCCACCCAAGTAGCTTGATCAAGATGTCTGTATATTTTGAATAATCAAGGCATACAGGAAACAGCAACACTGAAGAGAATTCAGTTTCTAGCAGCTTCTTCGACTCGATCACCGGACTTGATTCTTAATCCAATCCTCGACTCGAGAATGGTGACAGGGTATGTGAGCAGGGGGACAATTGATCCAGTGATGATGATGAGACTGATATCAAGTCTGAGCACCTGTGTGTCACCATTCATGTTACATATTAGTAATGATGCTGGGGCTCTATCATCCTTACTAATTAGGCAGTTCCTACAGCTATCATACTGCAGCACTTACTATCACTGCACCAGAGTTGCAAACAATTTCAGTGTGAGGTCTGTAGTTTGTGAAATACAATAGATAGAGACACAAAAAAAATATGGAGAGGTGGGGAAGAACCTTGCCTTGAATCTACAAGAAAAATTTGAGGGTCTGTCCAAAGCCTTGTGTGCCAGAGAGATGCTGGTGTGAAAAGTACAAATGGCACAGAGATGCAAAATTTCTCTGAGTGACTTTGGAGGGTTGTCACGCAATGTCACAGTCCTCTTTGGATCTCTGCTGATTGCTAGATGTGGCCACTGTCATCTGAGCTACCCCACTGACTCATCATCTCACTTTGTGTTATGATAAAAGTTATGCTGGTAGACACAATAAAATTATTATGTACTAGTGTGGAAAATTACTAGATGAGTATGTGGAGAGCCCAGGGTATAGTCTATTAGCAGAATCAAGTAAGGGGTCAATGACATGAGTGGTGGGCACACAGGATGGACCCGCAACTGGTAAGATAGGTAAATTATCGTAGGAGCTGTAGTTTGTGACTGGGGAACGGTTTTCACAGTCACTGCGGGAATCACCTTCCTCAAAGGCTTGCTTCTGTCTGCACAAGCGATTGCAGAAGAGCTTGGAGAATCTGGCATCACTCTTCAGCTTGGGATTTGCTTCAAAATGGACCTTGATGGCCTTGAGTATATCTGATTTCATACCATTGGTGGAAATTGCCAGCACGATCGCAATGTCAATGAGATTGTCTTTGTTCTTTGTTGATAGCAAGCCTGTGAAATGAGTGGCTGTACCTTGCGTAGCACGACGTGCTGATCTCTCTGCATCCTTAGCAGCTTGCTGTGCAGCAACAGCAAGCTTCCTCTTTGCCTTTCCCTCCCTCACTGTATCTTGCTCATTGCATGCATGCAAACCCTCTACAGATGTTAACCAGTGAGCATTGAAATTCCAGCTGCACTTCTTCTTTTTTCACCCATTTTTCTGCTTCTTCATCTTGTTGATCTCACTCAGTGCCATTGCACAGTGAGCCTTTGAAGAGCAGACCTCAGATTCCAGAGCCTGAACCTGGGACTGGAGTAGATTGATTTGGAGCTGTAATGACTGTTGTGATTGCTTTTGGCCATGAGATATCATATGACAGGAAGTAGGTACTTGGGTCATGGAGGCATCAGAGGTGGGTGGGCCATGGGATACATGATCGGTAGTGAGTGTCTGGGTCACGGATAGTGATGTGCCAGGCCTGGCCTGAAGCCCTCAAGCTGGCAGAGCTGGGCTCCAACAGGCCAGGCTGAGCTGAGCCCTAATGGGGGCCTGGAACGGCTCAGGGCTCAGCTAGGGATTTCATAAGCCCCAGGCCGAGCCGAGCTGAGCCCCCAAAGCCGTGGCAGCCATGAGTTCGGTGGCTGATCCTGGGTGGCAGAATCTGATATCTATATTTGTTATGATTTGATCGTACATACATGGGACCCCTATTCTTTTTCCTAATGTCCCCTCTGGTTCACCACTAGTGTTGTGCCAGGCCTGGCCTCGAGCCCTTTGAGGCCTTGAGCCAGGCCAGGCCATTCGCTCTGAGGCCGGGCTGAGCCGGGCCCTGAACAAGGGCCCAAGGGGGCCTAAGGCTCAGGCTTCGAAATTATTGAGCCTGAGCCGGGCCCTTGGGCTGGGGCTTACTTAGATAATCATATTAGTAATTCTACCTCAACCAGTTAATTTTTTTTGAGTTGTGCCTGCTCGCTTCACATACGTACTACCACTGAAATGAACATCGCAACAACTTCTAACAACATAAACAGTCGCCCAAAATGGGCAACGATCCCATCGGCCAGACTTAGGGATGCTGAGAACATGGCGACACCCGAGCTTCGCTCCCACCAGGCAACCAAATCCAGCTTGCTGGAGGCAGGAGGCAGCATAGCCCACAAGTCACCTGCTGATAACGACTCTCCTCCTCCCTCCCCATCCTCCCCATGCTTGCCCTCCAGTTCTGGGGGCCAAAAGCGCAAGCGGCTGAACTCGATCCATCTCAACTCAGAGTCAGACGATGAGGTAGCATCCTCAGGACAGGGCAAAGGTATGGACTCAGACTTAGTTATCTCGTTTGCAGTCAGACCAACATAACTACACATTGTAGGCAAACGTGTTGCGACTTTGGTTGATAATGGTGGTGCGTAAATGGAAAACATGATAGTACATATAGTGCAACTAAAATGCTAACATTTGAATACTGCAGGTACCTCATTGGCACAAGAATCTGAGGCAGTGGCCTCCAATGGCCTCCTCACTGATATTCAGGTCATAGACATCGACGACCCTCAAAAAGCTTGTCGTGAGGAACACAGCTGCGACATCAACAACTTTTTCCATGAGCCATTTGTCCATGACACTGACAACAAGAAGTGCCGCAAATGCAAGTGCTGCACGTACGTTTCTAATTACACAATTGTATATGATGCTAATGTAATTACGAATGGTTGATGATATTTACAGGAAGAGTCTTGTCGCCGAGATATCAACACTGTGGCGTCATTTGCAATCGTGTCATCAGGTGTAGGTACCCAGTATGGAGCTCTTTGGCTCACGACTATCTGTCAATCATGGCGACATCTGTGTCAAGTGAACGTGCATTCTCATCATCCACGATCATGATTAGCAAGCAACGCAATCACCTCGCTGGCGATGTTGTTGAAGCACTTCAATGCCTGAAGTGCTTCATCTGACGAGACTTGCTGTTCCGTGAGCTGCAGGACCCCTCAGTACTGTCGGAATATGGGAATGAGGAAGCTCTTCTGTCGAGTCAGGAAGGTGAGGACTTGGAGGAGCTGGATAGTGATATTATCATGTCGAGTTTAGAGTAGCTAATAGCTAGTCTATTGTATTGTTATACTGTCATTTCTCTGCAGTGAAAAGCCGGGGCCTAAGCCGGGCCGGGCCCTGGGCCCTATGAGGCCATCTTTAAGGGCTCGGGCTTTGATTTGGCCGAGCCTGAGCCCTCAAAAGCCGGGCCCTAGCCAGGGCTTTTGGGCCAGGCTGGGCCTGGCACAACACTATTCACCACCAGAACTGCCACCCTAACACCGCCGGACTGTCTACAACCACAATGACCACCCTTGGTCCCCAATCTACACCTACCTGACACCTGTCCATGCCTACCTAACACCTGTCTGTGCTCACCCGACATCTGTCTATGCCTACCCAGCATTTGTCCGTGCCCATCCGACATCCGTCTGTGCCTACCTGGCACTTCCCTCTGTCCAGCGCAACCTGTTGACAGATTACGCCCACACTGCCACAGGCATCTCTCGTGACTCTGTCACACCCCTACTTATTCCTTCATATTCCTCTGTTCTTTCTCTCTGTCATTCTTGCTTAGTCTTTGAACTCTGATCCCTTCGCCTGATCCTCTCTGATTAGCCTCATGTCTCTCTGTTACTCATTGCTCCCCTTTCACCATTTGTCATCTTACTCATCTGATTCATAAGCCCTGTTTACCCTCTGTTGTTTCACATTTATCCTCCTTTATGTACTCCCTGTATATAAACCCGCCTAGTAGGTATGCTGTTTCTCTAGCTTAGATCTACTCGGCAATCTACATTGTTCTCCTTTCTACGTGTCTTCGCTCAACACTTGACTGAGCGCTCCGCTCTTACCTTTGTCTCCTCACTAGCTAGTTGCTAGGTGAGATCCTTGACCTTGAACTCTCGTCAGCTAGTTGCCGAACGAACCCTTGACCCTGCTGGTTGCAGGCTACGTCCCTCATTCCCGTCCTACTGTAGCTGCTTGCTAATAGTTCTCCTTGTCCTCACCCCTTAAGCCAAGTTCATGCTTGACCTTTCGGGATCAAGCATAACAATATTAGTATATTCAATGAAAAAATTTCTCAAGTTTCATCGTTCCGTCATGCATGCATGGGTGGTGCTGAGTCTGAAAAATGTTCACACATGACGAGTTTGGAAAGACCCTACGAGAGCTGGGGTTGACCCTGTCTGTGGTGAGTCAGAGGGTGTTTTGTCGGTACGAGAAAAGGGACTGACGATGGGCAGGTCTTGATCATGTCTTAATGAACAAGGGATGGGAAAACTCAGACACAAGGGAAACAAACAAGGCATTTTTTTTGTGATATGCGACATACATATATGATGTGTGCTTACAAGTGACATGCATGGATATCAAAAGATCAAGCTCAATGACATGGTGGTCAGCATTGTGCAGAGAGCACCGACATGGGCAAGGTGGTAAGTCAATACTTGAACAATGTGATTGCACCATCAGTATGTCCGAGTGCAATTTGGCCCGCTTCTTCTTCCATCATGATGCACGTCCATGTGTTGTCATCGCGAATGCTATACACCATCAATGTATCGCTCGAATTGGCGGCAACAGTGGGTTCTGTGGGTAATGCTGGCGTTGCAATGTCACCCACGTCCTCGGCCCTCATCATTAACAACTCCCTATCCCTGAATTGAAATACCCTCCTGGCCAGGTGCTGACCATGTTTACTTGGGCCCAACCACTCCTCTGTGTGATTGTCCAGCCAGAGCGTGGTACTGTACTGTCTGAGTGTCATTGCAGACTGGCCAAATAAGCAGATGGGGGAACTGAGACAGCTTGGGCCCTGAGCCCCAGCTTTGGGCCGAGCTGAGCCCCGATTGATGGCTCTTGAGGGCTTAAGGCCTGGCTTGAGATTTCGGAAGGCCTGAGCCCTCCAAAGCCGAGCCTGGGCCAGGGCTTTTGGGCCGAGCCGGGCCGGCACATCACTAGTCACGGAGGCATCAGAAGTGGGTAGGCCATGGGATACATGACAGGTAGCAGATATTTGGGTCACAGAGGCATCAGAGGTGGGTGGGCCAAAGTCTGAGTATAAGTCCATATTGGAAGTGTCAGACTCAGTGTCGGATGAGTCCAGGTTGTCGAAGGTGACTGTCTGGGCAGTGTCATTATTGAAGTTTGGCAGTTCAGAGGATTGAACTGGGTATGAATGGGGAATATGGGCCTCAGTTGATGAGACCATGCTCAGAGCAAAGTCTTTGTCAGTGAAAATTTGTGGGTCAAGTGGACAGATGCCACTGTTCTTCCATGCCTTTCTAATTGTGTCTGTCATAAATGATGTTTCACATGCCTTCATGTACTCACTGACAAATTCTTCCCTAGGAATTTCTTCGCCAGTCTCATCAAAATATATCTCACAATGCTTTGACCATGCATGCTGCAATGGACCAAATACACCAATGTCCAGAGGCTGGAGCTTATGGGTGGTATGTGTTATGTTTCAACTTCTATCTTGACTTGTTTCCTTTCTTTGTCACTAGACCTTACTTTCCCTGTCTGATTCTCTCATATCAGACTCGTAGCTCCACTATTAGTCACTGAGTTTCTTTCGCCATTTGCTGGCTTACTCATGCATTTACCAATCCCTGTTATTTCCCTGTTGTCTCTGTTTTGTCTTGTCATTCTCAAATGTACTATAAAAACCCCTTGTAGGTCTACCTGTCTCTTAACTTAGACCTACTCGGCAATCTAGTTGCTTTTCTCTGCATGTCTTCGCTCCACACTCAACCGAGTGCTTTGCTCATTACTCTTGTCTCCTTGCTAGCAAGACGCTAGGCAAGATTCTTGACCTCAAAACCTTCGTCGACTTGATGTAGAACGAACCCTTGACCCTGCAAAGTTGCAGGCTGTGTTACCAACTCTCGTCTTATTGTAGTGATCAACTAACAACATCCCTTGTCTTTGTTCCTTAGCCGAGTTCACGCTTTAACCCTTCAGGATCAAGCATAACAAAAGGTCTAAGTTCTACAGTTGTGGCTAGCACCACCTAAGCCGCCAACATTTCCTCCAACCGCCTACCCCAACGCCCCTTGTCGTCACGACAACCTCAGTTGCCACAAGCACCCCAACCTCGTCAAACCTTGTTCTTCAACAACCTTCTCGGACCTGCCCAAGAAACCACCAAAGACACTGACGACTCTGACCCTGACCCACAATCAAGTGAAGAACAATGTTCACCATTTCCTGACATTCCCATCTCCTCTGTTGCCGAACAACAGGAGGACACCGAACTTGCCCAATGCCTTTCAGCAGGACTCTCCCTTCCCCGAGAACCAACTCCCCCATCTCCGACCCCAACCACCCGACGACCAGTCTATCCTCACCTAGAAACTGATGAACTACATTGACAAAGAGATGAGTGGTGTGCCAGATGAAACCAACCGCCTTGCAGACCACCAACCCCACCGCTGTTCTCCTGCCCCCCATCCCCCATGTCAAACAAACCTATAAGGTTACGAGGAGCGGCGTGGGAACGAGACGGCTAGTGAAGATAGCGCTCAGTCGTTGCGGGGCAAACAGACTAACATATATTACCTAGCGAAGATAGCACTACATGCACTGTAAGTATGGTATTTGTATGGTAGCGTAGAAAGGATACTCACCTCAGTCATTGCGGGGCAAACGGACTGAGGTGATCAGCAGCGATCAAGGACTAAATATACATCTTGTGCCACTCAGAGTACAAAGGGATAGAGGAAAGCACAAAGGCTAAAAGGAAAGATAAAGGCAACAAAGGAAATAAAAGAGACCGTATCGGATCTAAGCAGCGAATGTCAGGTGAGTCCGACGTGTGGCTGCACACACGGTTGTACACTCCGACACTCCCCCTCAAGCTGCGCGCAGTCCGAGTTCAACTGCGAAGTGTTTGACCTTGGGGGACGGCAGTGCCTTGGTAAAGATATCGGTGACCATGTCGCCCGTGGGACAGAAGATGAGGTGGAGCTTGCCATCGTCAATGACCCAGCGGATAAAGTGGAACCAAACATCAATGTGTTTGGTACACGCGTGGTATTGATGGTCCCGAGTGAGCGCGATCGCGGACTGATTGTCTGAGAAAAGCGTTGTCGCGTCAGTGATAGGGACGAAAAGTTCAGTGATAAGAGTGTGTAGCCAAAGCGCTTCCTTGGCGGCATGCGTCGCGCCCACATACTCGCTCTCAGTGGTGGAGAGGGAGACGATCTCCTGACGTTTCGAGCTCCAGGACACGGCACCGCCATCTATGAGAAAAGCATAACCGGAAACCGCACGGCGGTCCTCCGTGACACTGCCGTCGGCATCGGTATACCCGATCAAAGGCTTCTCCAATCCTCCATATGTTAAACGTAAAGACTTGGTCCCTGCAAGGTAGTGGTAGACGCGTCGGACGGTATCCCAGTGTGCTTGACCAGGGTTGGACGAGAAACGCAAGACCTGCGCAACAGCATACGAGATGTCTGGATGGGTGCCAAGCGTGGCGTACATGAGTGATCCGACCGCTTCCTGATATGGAATGGTCCACATGGCGGCATACTCTGCTGCGGTGGCAGGTGACTGCTGCATTGTTAGTTTGGCACTCGGATCCATGGGTGTGGAGATGGGCTTCGCATTGTCAAAATTGAAGCAGCGGAGGATTGACTCGATGTAAGTCTTTTGCGACAGCACGAGCTCCTGCACAGTTCGATCGCGTGTCACCTCAATCCCAAGTAGCCAGTGTAACTCCCCCAGATCGGTCACTTCAACAAAATGACCTAACTCCTGCTTCACTGCAGCTATAAGTTCCATGGCGGTGGCTGCGATAGTGCAATCGTTCACATGAGTGACTATGATCGTGAGCACAGTACCATCTCACTTAACGAATACCGCCTGGTCTACCTGGCACTGTGTAAAGCGCATGTTGGTAACCAAGATTTCCACTAATCGTTGATACCAGCGGCGACCACTCTGCTTGAGGCCATACAACGTCTTGCGTAAAAGGCATACACAATATGGATGGGTGACATCAGCATAACCGGGCGGTTGACGCATGTAGATTACCTCGTCCGCAGTTAGGGTACCATTGAGGTAAGCGCCTTTGATGTC
>JBBPMH010000155.1:0-50055 GCA_038090235.1 Pulveroboletus ravenelii | reverse complement strand
GGGGCTGGGGAGTGGTCCAAGTGGGTGTGCATCTGTGTGTGAAAGTACAGGATCATGTTGTGTTGGAGAGTGAGTAGGGGGGGCTGGGGAGTGGTCCAAGTGGGTGTGCATCTGTGTGTGAAAGTGCAGGATCATGTTGTGTTGGAGATCATGCCGTAGATAGTATATTCTCTTCTTTTCCTTACTACCGTCTGACCCTACACTCACTACATTACCATATTTAGACATCGCTATTTCCCACATCGTATGGTACAATACCTCTCCACCAGTCTTTCATATGACCAACTGGAGGTGAGTACTTACATGCTCATTATTGCTCACATATCAGTACTTATGATGTATAAGACCTGACAGTCTACTATTCTAGCTCGCGCCCCATTCTCTCATATGTTGTTTTGGTAAACATGGAGGAGGGGGGTCCCTTAGCACAGAAGGTGGGGATGGTGAGGACCTTGAACAATTTGCCCTGGTTTGGGCCATTTTTAGTGGTCCAAATCCAGTGGAAGGGGTTGGCTTAGTAGTATTTGGCTACATAGGTGGGCAAAGCAGGAGGGAGGAAGCAGGTGGCTAAAGTGCCATGAGGGAAAGAGTGATATTGTTTCCCTATGTCAGAGAGTTGGATGGGGCAGAGTGCTGTTGGGGAGCAACAGTACTTGGCCAGGGGTGTAGGAGCTGGAGGGCTTCCCGAAGAGGAAGGGTGTGGTTGTAGTTCAAGAGCCATCCCACCCTACATTACTACTGGAGCATAGCGCATGCACACAAAATTTGCGCTACTATGGTGGCTTGTCAGATACCCCATAACTTATGACGACTCCCGAGGGTATGGGTTATAAAGGAGCCAACTGTAATACACTAGCCAAGGTTCCAACCACTCGGCAGAGATCAATTAATTACGGGTAACATGCTAATCTGAATCGTACCTAAGTAGTACATAGATGAATACAGTACATGGACAAATATTCTTACTGATAAGCCTACTAAATCTCAAACGTAGGACATCTTCGGCCTAAACGTCCAAATCTCAATCACCATCTTCCCTGATCTCTTACACATTATTGCACACGTTCCCCCCTTGCAAGCCACCTTCCACACACTGTCGCACCGCTCGCTCAACTCTCTGACAGAAACCCCGTTCTGAGTTTCGTACATCCTTACCCGTCCGTCATTGCCCCCGGTAATGAGAAAGTTCGAATCGAACTGGAGAGACGTGACGGAAGAATCGTGCGCGGAGATACGTTGCAAGGAGGTGTAGTTTTGCAGATCGAACGTAATGACACGCCCATCGGATCCGCCAGTGGCGAGGAGACCAGTGGTAGGGCAGAGTTGCAATTGACACACGAGGGCCGTGTGTCCTTGCAACAGCGCGATGCATTGCCTGTGATGATCATCTCAGCATCTGAGATTAGGATGGTCAACGTATGGGGATAGGCTAACCCTGAGCTGGCATCCCATACACGAACGGTTGTATCCATTCCTCCGGAAACAACGCGGAGACCATCGAATGCGACCGAATAGATTTCTTGCTCGTGGCCCGCAAGGACGTGTAGACACTCCCCTGTGTCTACGTGCCATATCTGCCCCACCACATTCGTCAAGATGCACAGGTACGGAGACAATGGACGTACTCGGCAAGTTGCGTCATAACTCCCGCTGACTACCCTATTACCGCAGACATCGAGGCATCGGACGCTGTTCGAATGACCCTGCAATATTCGGAGCACTCGGCCCTTCTGTATATCCCAAATTCGAACCGTTGTATCGCGAGAGCCAGTCACCGCAATTGGACGGTTGTGCAGGACACGGGCACACCTGATAGTGGCGGTGTGACCTCGCAAAATGTAGATACAATGGCTACAGGAAGCAGTGATCAACCAACAACAAACACAAGTGCCTAAAGTTCTTACCCTGATACTACGTCCCAGACGCGCAGACTTTTATCACAGCCAGCACTGACGACGATCGGATTGGGCTGACCCCAGCCTTCCGAAGTACAGCACAAATCGCTCGGTTTCCCCTGGCTCCCCGGTCGCTGTGCCATCCTTGCCTGCCTCTTCTTTGGGGAATCAAGTCCCAATGCTCGACGATATTTCGCGTGCACACAGCCGTTTGTTATAGGTGAATTGGAAGATGCCGATGCCGCTGAATCATCACCAGGCGCCTTGGTATCGTTCTCGGGTTCGTCCCAATGCCCCCCACGGCTGACAAGGTGTACTGCCCACACACCTTGGTCGTGTCCTATGAGTGTGCGACATAAAACACCAGTGTTCGCGCTGTAAATGTGAACTTTCGAGTTGGCGCAGCCGACAACGACGCGATCAGAGTCCAACGCCACGGATGTGACAACGCCACCATCGGGTGTCGCGATGGGCATGCGGTGCGAGCGAAGAAGATGTCCCCCTCTTCGCATATTAGACACTTGATGTGATCTTAATATGGTTGTTTGGAGAAGGTAGTTGGCACTCACTTATAGCGTAGGAATATTGAAAGTGTTTTCGGTATGATGGTGAAGCGCCGTCGACTGATTTGTCACTGAATGCTCTTCTCCACGAAGACAAAGGAGATTGTTCCTGTCGCTTCAAACTTTCTTCCGCTGTGAGAGCTTGTAAGGCTGGGTCCATCGGATGAGCCGGGAATGAATCTGCATCTTTTGAGGGATCCTCGACGAAGTCGTCAAATTCGTTTTCCTCGGTACTACCTAGTTCCATATTAAAACGATACGTCCCACACATAGATTTCCAAAGCCATTCGTCTTGAACAAGATCATGCCACCGTTTGGAAACCTGACTAGCTCTTGAAAGCGTTTTCGGGTCATCTACAAAGCCAAGGATATGCAATGCTATCTCTGGAGGGAGTTCCGCCAGGAAATCACGTCTGAGCATGGGGGCAATGGTTTGGGAGATGAAAAGAAGCTCGGATGGCGTGCAATCATTAAGGAGAGCGACGAGGTAGCGTTTGCGAGATGCGGGACCCATGGCTGTCAGGTTTGCAAACTCGAGGCGGGACAGATTTGCAGGATCGTACAGCGCTGGGTGTGCTTTGGAAAGATGGAAGGTGTCCGCGAAGAGGGAGCTGGTTGGGCCAGGTGATGGTGCGGGGGTTGGAGGGGAGGCAGCAGGCATGTACACTGTAGAGGGCGACTTGCCTACGCTCACGTGGCGCCGATAATCATTTGTGCTTCTGCTGGTCGATCTGGCAGCGATATCGTCGCTCATTTCTTGCGAGCGTGGTGAACTGGTAGACGCCATCAGGGTGATAAAACGAACCTATAGATCGATTCTATGTGAGCGGTGAAACACCAATAAGCTCTGTGTTCAACGAAATGTTTGGCGGGGGTCGTCGTCGAGTCCAGTCGGAGAGCTCGACAATTCAGCACTCACCGACAAAGAGATGAGAAATATATTCCTTTTGGGGAAATAGGTCACGTGACATTATTCCTGTTTTGGCAACTTTATCTGCGGTACCTGTGATCACGCTGCACGGGGAGTTACACACAGGTCATTCGTCCCTATCCGACCTTGTACGACCATTGTTTTTGTCTTCCCTAGAAGCAACTGTCCGATCACGTCCAGAACACTCCGAAAGTTTTCCAGACCTTGTTAATACAGTCGCCACTAGTATAATGACTTACAAAAAGAAGGCTCAAGCTAAGAGACTGGCTCAAGCAAACAGCATCAAGTGCGCTCGCTTTCCTATTTGCTTAGCCCGATCTCTGCTAATGCGTACTCAGGACTCAAACCCAGTCCGAGACTCCGTCCGGATCAGTGGGCCCCATCTCTCCCCCATCTGCAAAATCAGTCGAGCCTCCTCCGGAGAAGCCTACAGGCCCCACAGCAGACGACATAAAGGAGCAGGGGAATGTCGCTTTCAGAGAAAAACAGTACAACGCTGCTATCGACTTATATACCAAAGCCATAGGTTCGTCACCGTCCTTTCTATGGTTAGTCCTATTGCATGATTGTTGATATGCTTTTCCGCAGAGATGAACCCCACTGAACCTTCCTATCTCACGAACCGCGCTGCATCTCACATGGCCTTAAAACATTTTCGCATGGCGCTGGCTGATTGTCGGCAGGCTGCCACGCTGCAATCGGCTGAACCTTCATCGAAGACCCTGATCCGCCTTGCACGATGTCACCTTGCTTTGGGCAGTTCAGAGCCTGCGTTGATCACGTTACGTACCGTGACCGCCTTAGAATCAAGCAACGGTGCCGCGTTGCAACTTCAGGAAAAAGTCCTGGAGCTTCAGGCTCACTTGCGTAACTTTGAGTCTGCGAAACGAAGAAAGGAGTGGGGAATGGCTCGATTGGCTTTGGACAAGTGTCTCCAAAGCATAGAGGGTGAGGGTGGCGAAGTACCAACGCAATGGCGCTTGTGGAGAATCGAGTTAGAACTTGCACGCGCGAACTGGGATGCCGCTAACATCGCCGCAAAGTAAGTGGGTGGCGAGACCTTCATCAGTATCTGACCCGGCAGACCATTTTATGGCCCATAGTGATGCCATGAGACTTCACCCTAACTCACCCGAGGTCCTTGCTGTGCGTGGACTAGTGCTCTTCCTTTCCGGTAAGCTACCACAAGCACTTCAACACGTTGCATCGGCACTCCGGCTGGATCCTGAACATGAAGCCGCTTCACGGCTGCGAAAACGCATAAAAGACGTCGAACAGGCAAAGGAGGAGGGTAATACAGCCTTTAAGAGCGGTAAACTGCGCGAGGCGGTTACGCGTTATACGGAGTGTTTAGAGGTGTGCAGCAATTACACAACTCTGATGATCGTGCTGAATTTTCTTTCTTGCAGCGCATAGGTGATGCGGAAGAGGAGGGTAAGGGCGGGCATATCCGCGCCACCCTGCTATCAAATCGTGCCACTACGCTAGTAAAGGTACTAGACTTTCAATACCTGCATCTCTCACTGCTCTTATGACTTTGAACTAGCTTGAAAAGTACGACGAGGCTTTCGCAGACACGGAAGCTTCTCTTGCTCTTCTTCCGACATCCTTCAAAGCGTTGCGCACTCGTGCGCGCATCAATCTCCACCTTGAGAAATTCGACGCCGCAGTCTCGGATTTTAAGTCGGCTATTGAGCAGGCTGAGTTTGAAAGTGCCGACGCAGACGCTAGGTCTCTCAAGACTGAGCTTAGAAAAGCCGAAGCTGCACTCAAACGGAGTAAAACAAAGGATTACTACAAGATTCTCGGTAGGCCTCTATTTAACCTTTGGGAACAAACACTCTCTGATGTTCATAACCAGGCATTCCAAGGGATTGCTCAGACGCAGACATCAAAAAGGCATACCGCCGGGAAAGTCTGAAGCATCACCCAGATAAGGTCACCTTTTTCTAGTCCCCGGTTTTAGTGCCACTCATTTTTGTGTCTGCAGGGAGGGGACGAGGAAAAATTCAAGCTCGTCGTTGAAGCACACGCTGTGCTATCGGATCCTCGACGACGAGAGCGGTACGACATGGGCGAGGACGAGGATGGGCAGAATGATTCGGGCATGGGCGGAATGGGTAGTCCATTTGGGGGTATGAATCCAGCCGATCTGGCAGATATATTTGCACAGTTTCAGGGTAATGGTTTTAGTGGCGGCGGCGGCAGCAGCTTCCGCTTCCACGCAGGGGGACAACACTCGAGCGACTTTGGCTTCTGAAAGGGTGTTATCTGACACGGTCGCACATCTCTCTGTATCATGTTGGACATCATACCTTACTCTATTATTCATTTAGAAAATTCTAAGGTTGCTAGTCTCATTTCACACCTGGCCATTTGCCTATTTATTACGCGGCCCAGGTGTAGATTTGCACACCCTATTTTTCTGGTGATTGGTGTGATATCACGTGATCTCGTGGAGATTAGTGGCTGTGACTCAACCCCTGTCATTATTCCTAAGTCGTAACCACGGTTTGGTTCCTGACACCAACCAGCTCTGCGATAAATCCTTATTGATGTCTAAATCTTCCTCAAGAAGGACTGTAATACCCTCCAACGTGCCAAATCTGAAGCAGGGCACTCTTTCGTTCACAAGTGCCAAACGAACCAATTCAACTCCCAATGTCAAGCCGCAACAGAAAACACCAGTCACGGAAAAGGAGGGGGGAAAGCGAGTGGAGACAATAGTGGAAGCTAGGAATGATACAAGGCCTGTAGAGATCCTTGACATCTCTGATGAAGACGGCAGCACTGTAGCGGAAATCATTGCGCCAGTCAAGCAGACACGAGCGAATACGAGGGTGCAGACACCCTCTGGGATCACGAAACCGCTACCCTCACAACAATCGCGGTCTGAGAAACACAAATCCTTCCCAGGTGGGATAGGCAGGGAGCATCTGGATGTAGAAGATCGGGCCGGGCGGTACCGCAAATACTACCATGAGGTCAGATCAAAGATGGGCGATATGGAACCCAGTGAGCATTAAAACTCGTGTTGAATGCCGCGGAATTTATTTAGTTTGCATTTAGTCCATTCGGAAAGTCAGAACAAGATACACCAAACGCTTCGTTTCTTTGACATGTGAGTATCCGGCTAGTTGATTCTTCTGTGCTCACGGTGGCTTCAGGTCTTACGAATTTGGTCCATGCATTGGAATGACAAGGCTGGAGCGATGGGAGAGAGCGGAAGCGCTCGGACTCAATCCCCCTGTCGAAGTAAGTTCGAGTCGCTTTTTGCCCACTCAGACGTAAACATGTTCTCAGGTTCGGGACATCTTGCTCACCCAGGAAGGGATGGAAAACGCAGATTATGTTCAATGTGTGTTGAATGACGAGGTTTGAAATGGTGCATGGGACTGTAGGTAATTCGCTTTGGGATTCAAAGAATCTCAGATGTCACTTGTACCCCAGATTTCACTAACAGTACGAAATTCAACTTTGACAGGCATTATTTTATTCTCACCCCTCGCCCTTTACAATAGTGATTGATTTGATTCCGCGATGTATGGCCTATCTGCCCTTACCCGATGCTGCTTTGCCTCGGTACATTGTTCTAATTTATCGACATTCTGCTCAATGTGCCTGTCTACCAACAATGAACCCATCGTGTCGGGTACAACTACCCTGTCGTTTTGACCTGGACAGGTTAGTTCTCATGGTCATCCTGCGATCAAGTCAAGTTGCTACTAGAGAGTATTACAGTTTGTATATCCGGCTCTGCTTGACGCTTGTATTTTCCGAGGAGATTGCGCCGTGTTTTCAGCGCTCACTCCTTGGCTCACATACTAGCGACGGTACAGCGAGGTGGCGTCGGCTAGAACCCTAGCTCTCCCATGGAATCGGTCAGCCCACCGACAGATCAACTTTATGTGGTAAAGCTAGTCAATCTGCCCACTCGCCTGAGTTCACAGATGCTCCGAGAATACAACCCGCTTTGGGGGAGTTTTGGTAGCCAACCTCGGAAATGCGGACGGGTGGGGAGAGTTTTAAACGCTCCAGTTTGATCCCAGTTACATGTAAGATGTTCAGGCGCTCGATGGGTCGGTTACACCCAGGTTCTCACGGCCACTCCAGTTCCGATCAAGCTTCCCTTCGTCCTACTAGTTCCCCGGATCAAGGGACGACGTCCGGCTTCGACGGTTCTGCAGTGGGAGGAAACACTCCGGGTTCTAACGTATTGATGTTGCCTTGGCCGGTTTTTGGTATATGATCATGTTCTTCGGGGAAAGTATATCGTGGATATGCAATGCCCTCTAGTTCCCCTGGTCACAGGAGTCAGACGGGTGACTTTGGTCCGTTCACGCGTCGTGCGAGAAATCTTGCTCGTGTCGAACTATCGCACCCGTTATCGGGGGTTCCTGAGTATTGCACGACTTCTTATGGTATGTGGAGTTGGTGTGCGGTTTACCTCCTTCCATTCGTTCATCCTATCATAATTGCAGTGTACTGCTTCGCTCGCCAACGTATAAAGAGTCCTCCCTCTGGTGGATTCCACTCTGTCATTCCATATTGCAATGCCATCGCCTCGTCAGTCTGAAGTAGACGTTCTCATCATTGGTGCTGGCCCCGCTGGGCTTATGTGCGCCAATGCTCTGGCTAATGCACAAGTCAATGTCAGGATCGTGGACAAACGGTAGGCACTCGCCGTTATAGTTGGCGAGTGTTTTACTGACGTGCCCACTTAGTGCTACCAAAATCGAGACCGGTCAGGCAGACGGACTTCAACCTCGAACCATCGAGGTCTTACAGGCGAGTATTTTTATCTTGCTTCATCGGCTTCCAAAAATGGAATAACGATTCTTGTAGAGCTATGGACTCGCAGAACGCTTTCTGCGGGAAGGATGCCAATTGCTCATGACTGTAGGTAACCCTGAATGTGATTTTTAGCCTTGCTAACTCTTCTGGTCGTGCAGGCATTCTATGAACCTGATCCGGAGGGTGGCATTCGGGTAAGCACTATAACGCTCATAATTTGATCGGGTCTCATCTATTTCACCCAGATGTCGATGCGTGGTCAGAACGTAAACGCGCCCTCTGCACGCTATCCCTTCGAAGTATGCCTTTACTAAAACTTGAAGTTCGCCTGTGCTCAATCCAAGCTCCTAGCTTGGACTCCACCAAGGAGCAATTGAAGCAATATTTTTGGATTCCATGAAATCAATGGGGGTTGAAGTTGAACGATCGACTTATCCCACTGATATAGAATTATCGACCGACGAGGCAGAGCTTGCCGATCCGACTTCGCACCCTGTCAAGGTGAATCGTGTCTATTCGCCCGAGCACATGTGCTCATCGAGGAATTTTAGGTGACATTGGAGCACCTAGTCGGTCCCGATGGTGAGCCGAGCGAAGAGATCGTGCATGCTAAATTTGTGCTTGGTGCAGATGGTTCGGAGTCACATGCCTTACAATGACCACGCCATAACTTACATGTACCCACAGGAGCCCATTCGTGGGTCAGAAAGGCCTTCAACATAACCATGGAGGGCGAACAGACTGGTAGGAATAACTTCGCGAACCATTTAAACATTATAGTGTCTTATTGTTCTCGGTCAGACCATATTTGGGGTGTTTTAGACATGGTCCCCGATACGGATTTCCCCGACATCCGGAACAAAGTTTTTATCCGTTCCCACACTGGATCATGCATATTCGTCAGTCGTGAAGGCGACATGATCCGTTGCTACGTCCAAATCGCAGACAGGGATGTGCGGGACCCCAAAACAGGAAGGGTAGATAAAGAGAAGATGGGACCCAAGCAACTGCTAGAGGTCTATTTGCTCTCTTTGTTGTACGAACGTATCGGCTTAAGGCAGTGGCACAGGTCGTACAACAGTATCTCAGCCCCTACTCACTGAATCCCAAGGATGGAATTGTCTGGTGGACATTGTATATTAGTAAGTCATCTCAAAAGAGCTTTTCTTGTTTGTGATCTTTGGAATAGTTGGCCAACGGGTTGCATCCGAGTTCTCTGTTAAGAATCGCGTGTTTATTGCCGGAGATGCGTGCCATACACACTCACCCAAAGCAGGTGATTTGTCCCGCGTAATCTATGCCGCGTGTGCGGGCTGAATTTTGTTCCAGGCCAAGGCATGAACGCAAGTGCAAACGACTCCCACAATCTTGGTGCGCTTCACATGATCTGCTATTCCATGCGTGCGATCTGACCACCGATCACAGCTTGGAAGCTCGCGCTTGTGATCCGCGGTTGGGCAGACATGTCCCTGTTGTCAACTGTAAGGCACTGCTGTGGTGTGACTGGCAGATGCCTGAAAATACCCACTGCTTAGTACGAGTCAGAGCGCCGCAAATTCGCACAAGACTTGATCGCATTCGACAAAGTGTGGTCTACTCTCGTCACCAGAAAACCCCTCGCCGGTGATAACAACGAAAGCGTTGCTCAGAAACAATTCCAAAAGTGAGCGAAATCGTGTACTTTCCGAGCTCGTCCAATTATGCCCAATGTCCAGGGCGTACCGAACCTTTGGAAGGTTCACAAGTGGCGTTGGGGTGCATTATAATCCGTCCTTGATCGGCTCCGAGAGACATCAATCATTGGCTGCCGGTCTCATCGTCGGTGAACGTGTTCCTCCGCAAATATTTCTCCGGGGGGCCGATGCACGCGCATACGAGCTCCAGGATCTTCTTCCGTCTGATTTGCGTTACAAGCTCCTCGTGTTCATAGGCGACTTCAGTGACTGCTCGCAACAGGAAAGAATCGCTTCGATGGTGATAGATCTACAACGACCGGAGAGCTTCCTGACAAGATATGCATCGAACAAGTCTTCAGACTCTAGGTTTGACATTGTCACGATCACCAAAGGGAAGAAGGAAGTATTCAATTACCTGAAAGTCCCGCCATTGTTGAGATCACATTGGTCCAAGTGAGTGGGAGTTCGATCTGGATGCCGCCTGTCCTGAGGTATCCTGCAGGGTCTTGATTGACGATACGGACACCACTGGCACCGTTGGTGGACAAGGCTACTCTTACTACGGTGTTGGCGATGGGGGCGCGATTGTAGTGGTTCGGCCGGACGGATATGTCGGCGCGATTGCGCCTTTGGATGGGGTCGCTGAAGTGGATGACTATTTTGCGCAATTTATGACGATATGACGTGCTCGACAGCATGATAACTATTTAATACGGTTGGGGTCATCAGCGGTCGGCCTTAAGGGGGCGAGGATGTATCATCTTGATTTTGTAATGCATGATTCTATGGTCCAGTAGAAAACTGTTGTCCCAAGGATATAAATATAGGTGGGTACAACAGACTCACCTCGGGACGGCGTTAAGGGTGAGGTAGCGGGGCAATTGGCGTGTGTCCAGACCATGATGTACATAGGGTGGCCGAGGCTGCGTGATGGCCAACTACACATGGTCGGTGAAGAGTAACGGATGAGATCAGTAGTTGTTCGAGGAGAAGCAAGCTATACTATCGGTTTACTCGGGCCGAGAATAACATTTATCTGATCACCACGAGTCATATGAAGTGCCATTAAATGAGTTAGGCATCGAATCAGAATCAACCCTCACGACATGGTGAACCCCGCGGATTTCTTTGCGGTTGCATCCAGGCCACGGTCCACCCCGAGGATACACCAGCTGAGATCCTTCCTTTCCTCGACATGTGAGTTCACCTGCCGATTTAATCCAATTGTTCTCTTCGGGTCATGCGCAGATAGGAGGGCACTGTCGGGACACCCTTTACCCGCCCGAAGATAAATCCGTTACGGGTTCGAGATCCCGGCAAGAGATCCGAAATACATGCGAGGATTGAAGAGGTACGTCGAGTTGTGAGTGTGAGTGCCTCAAGGGCCATCGGATTCTGGCAAAGAATTATGCCACTGAGTGACAGCGTGTCACACTCACCCGATGGCAGGCGTCAATGTTTCAACAATGCATGTGGTGCGCATGCGCGGAATGCGTCTCAGGCTTCAGTTTCAGCTTCAAGCTTCAAGCTTCAAGGTTCGAGTCTGTCACACTTTCGTTATCTTTTCCATTTGCCTTCATGCTCGACGATGATTTGGAATTCCACGGTGTGCCAAGCGCACACACGTTGCTCGGTACCGCCCAGCACAGCACGTGGTTTCAATAGAAGGCCCGGTCACGCGTGGACTGGGTGAACTCCCTCTTTAGCGCCGGCTGATAATGTGGAACGCTGCGGACAAGGGGAGAGGTTATTTAGGTTGGAACTCAGGCCGTGCAAGTGGCGGCGACCGACGGCGGCGGCAGTTGGTGTACGGTATCGTATGCCTGCATGGTCCGGGGCCGGTTCGATCTGCTGTCAGCTGCTGTGTGAGGTCTCATCCAAACCCAACAGCCGTGCTCGTCACAGTAGGTACCTTTAACCTACAACGCATCTACTAGACGACCCGCACACTATCGATCAAATCCATCGCCGCCGTATCTCAAGATAGCCTACCCAGGCCTTCCCAGGCCCAAGCGGACAAAAGACCAACGGGCCGGAAGTTTTTTTTAGCCCTGCCTGCTCATTGGCCCTCGGTCCGCTTTGGCTGATTCCATCGCTGGTACGAATACTAGCTATGGACGGAAGCTCGCACGGCCTCTCCACCTCCGTGACCCGTCAGACGGTGTATTGACCGCAACTTCCTTTTGTGTACCCCATGAACCCACCATTTCCCGGCTGCTGCCGGCTCCCTCGACCGAGAACGGGTATGATCGCATCCAGCATCGTGGAAAGGAATGACCGAAAATGCCAGTGGCTAGCATCTTTGTTGTGCCACATCTTTCATCCCTGCACCCCCTTGCCCAGGCTCGGCATGGAATCACAGGTTGCAATGTGCGGTCATGATATCACCGGACTTGAGACAACCGCCACAGACAGGGGCCTGCACATCCGTTTCCTCGTCGCCGCCTAATAGTTATCCAATGGTCAAAAGGATGATTGTCAGCTGTTCGTCGCGGATCCTGCGGGGAAAACAATAGCCGATTTCCGGGCTCCGAACAATTTACAGGGTACGTTAATCTCGTATGCAGTTCGTGCATCCGCGTTAGTTGACTGAGGTAAGGCTTCCCTCGCCGACGAATACGTGGTTTGCTTTCCCTGGGTGGTGCAACCTATAAAAAGGGGGCCGAATTGAGGTGGGCTCATCTGTCCTTTCATACTATAATGTCACTGCCTACCCAGTCTAACGTGGATGTTCTCATCATCGGCGCTGGACCCGCTGGGCTCATGTGCGCCAATGCACTGGCCAGCGCCAAGGTGAACGTCAAGATTGTGGACAAACGGTACGCACTTGCCATCGTAATAGAGTGCATTCATTGACGGGTCCCATAGCTCCATCCATGTCCAAGCTGGCCAAGCAGACGGAGTTGCGCCTCGAACCACCGAGGTCTTCCAAGTGGGTGTTTTCGTTTCAGTTGACTGATCTCCGTGTATGACGATCCTCGCAGAGCTATGGACTCGCGGAACGTCTTCTGCGGGAAGGATGTCAAGTACATATGGCTGTGAGTGGATCGGAATCTGAGAGTTTAACCTCTAACCCCTTGTCGTGCAGGCATTCTATGACCCTAGTCCAGACGGTGGCATTCGGGCAAGCATCCCAGTATTCATGATTCTGATTCGAGTCTCATCTAGTATCCTTAGCTGTCGCGTCGTACCCCAGACGTAACCGCACCGTCTGCTCGCTATCCCTTCGAAGTATGTCCTAATACACCTTGCAGCTCACCCGTTCTCAAGACATACTTCTTAGACTGCACTCCATCAAGGAGGAATCGAGTCTATATTTTTGGACTCTATGAGATCAATGGGTATTGAAGTCGAACGATCGACCTTTCCCACTAGCATAGAATTGTCGACCGATGAAGCAGAACTTGCTGATCCGACGTCGCACCCTGTCAAGGTGAATCATGTCTATTCGCCCGAGCACATGTGCTCATCGAGGTATTTCAGGTGACACTGGAACACCTAGTCGGTCCCGACGGTGAGCCGAGCGAAGAGATCGTGCATGCTAAATTTGTGCTTGGCGCAGATGGTTCGGAATCTCAGGCACGCTACACTCGCGTTGGAGCTCATCTTTACCCACAGGAGCCCACTCGTGGGTCAGAAAAGCCCTTGACATAAGGATGGAGGGTGAACAGACTGGTGAGATCATTTTATCGGATCATTCTATATTATGTCACCTCATCATCATGGACAGACTTCAATTGGGGTGTTTTGGACATGGTCCCAGATACGGATTTCCCCGACATGCGGAACAAGAGTCTCATTCATTCCCACAATGGCTCGTGCCTAATCGTCCCTCGTGAGGCTGAAAGGATCCGAATCTACATGCAACTCACCGACGCGGATGTGCGAGACCCAATCACAGGAAGGGTAGATATGGAGAAGATGGGACCCGAACAACTGCTAGAGGTATGTTTCCTGTCTTGCCGATGCGAACGTATTGACTTGATTTGCGACGCAGGTTGCGCAGAAGTCTCTCCGTCCATACTCACTGAACCCAACGGACGGGATCAGCTGGTGGACACTGTATATCAGTAGGCCGTTTCTCAACACACTCTTTCCGTTACCCTGATTCTCGATTAGTTGGGCAACGCGTTGCATCCAAGTTCTCTGTTAAGAATCGTGTATTTATTGCCGGAGATGCGTGCCATACACATTCGCCTAAAGCAGGTGATTTGTCCCGCGTAATCTATGCTACGTAGGCGGGCTTAATTTTGTTCCAGGTCAAGGCATGAACGCAAGCATGAACGATGCACACAACCTTGGTATGTTCCGCATGATCCGCTGTTCCATGTGCGTGATCTGATCACCGATCACAGCGTGGAAAGTCGCATTTGTGATCCGTGGTTGGGCAGATATGTCCCTATTGTCAACTGTAAGTGGCTGCCGTGGCATATCAGTCAAATACCTAAAAATACCCATTACTCAGTACGAGTCGGAGCGCCGCAAATTTGCACAAGATCTGATTGCGTTCGACAAAGTATGGTCCACACTTTTCTGTGGAAAACCCCGCGCTGGGGATAATACCAGTGGTGTTTCTCATGAAGAGTTCCTAAAGTGGGTACAGCCATGTATTTATTAGAGCTCGTCTAATTGCGGCCGATAGAACATTCCAGACCTATGGAGGCTTCTCAAGTGGCATTGGGGTGCACTATGGCCCATCTGTCGCCGTCACTGACAAACACCAATCGTTGGCTGCCAACCTCGTCATTGGTGAACGAGTCCCTCCACAAATGTTTCTTCGGGGGGCCGATGGATGTCCATACGAGCTCCAGGATCTTTTACCATCCAATTTCCGCTATAAGCTCCTCGTTTTCACAGGCGATCTTGGTGACCGTTTGCAGCAGAAGAGGATCGCCTCGATGGTGGCCGACCTGGAGCAACCGGAGAGCTTCTTGACAAGATATGCATCGAACAAGTCCTCAGACTCTAGGTTTGACATTGTCACGATCAGCAAAGGGAAGAAGGAAGTATTCAATTACCTGGAAGTCCCGTCATTACTGAGATCACATTGGTCCAAGTGAGTGGGGGTTTGATCTGGATGTCGCATGTCCTTAGGTATCTTGCAGGGTCTTGATTGACGATATGAACGCTACGGGAAGTATCGGTGGGCGAGGTTACTCGTGCTATGGCGTAGGCGATGAGGGTGCGATTGTAGTGGTCCGACCGGACGGATACGTGGGTGCGGTCGCGCCACTGGACGGGGTTTCTGATGTCAATGATTATTTCGCCCCGTTCATGAGGGGATGAGGAGTTTTTATTTACATACCATTCTCTTGCGACTTGTACTGTAATAATAATACAATCATTGGATGTGAAACGCTCGGTCGGAATTCGAGATGACAACCCGTGCGTTAGGGGCTTGGATCTATCTTACTCAAGGTCAAGAATGTAATGAGTGAGCAAGCAGAGTTACATACAGGGATGTGGCTGCGGGAGTGGGCGGAAAGCCGCAGGCTTTTCCGGCCCGAAGCCGCTCTCCAAACAAACTACTGTATCGGGCGAGCGAGCTGTGTTGGGAGCCGAACAGTCTAGCCAGAGCGATGGGCGAAGCAGTAGTGAGTGATTGAATGGATCACCCGCAGGCTGAGAGAGGGCGCGGTGAGTGAGTGCGAAAAGAGAGTGACAAGGACTATGCTGACGGAGCTACCGGATGCCTAGCCCAGTCTAGAGAAAGAGCGGTGAGCCCAGGACCACAGCTTTGTCCAACTTGTCAGTATATTCCAACCAGTCTTCATCTGCTGCAGAAAGTGGTTCACCAGCCTTCTAGGCTGCCTCCAGTGAAGTTTTACATAGGTGAATCGGATCTTGATGCCTTTCCTAGAGCGTCGAGAGGATGTGGGAAAGCAAAAATTCCATGTTTGGAAAGTGATCATATAATAACATTTCTTAATTTGGGATTATCTATCGGTTTCCCTTCCTGATGGGATCAATCACAATAAGTGCTGTTTTTCACAGCGGTTCTGTTAAACAGATTATGTCCGGGTTATTATTGGCGAGTAGAGGTCGTATAAACTCAGTAACGTAATGGCAGGGACACATGACTCCTACGCGGGGCAGGTACGTCCGACTGACCGCAGTCTACGCCATGTGGGGCAAAAAAATCCCCGGATGACATTCGTTAGCGTCATTGGTTGTGTCACGAGGCGGCGTGGGATTTTGTCTGCGCTTTGATAGGCTCACCGCTCTTTCTCTAAACTGGGCCTCTAAAATCTGATAGCTCTTTGGATTTAAGGCGGTAATTCACAACCATATCCGATACCCGATACCCGATAGCGCCTTGGACCATCCGTTGCTGTCACGGAAATTTGACTGGTGCCACTGATCTCAAAATGCCTGAAATGAAACAACCAGTCTGAGCCACAGGAAAGCTGTGGTTGGAGGATGGCTGTCTCACTCAAAAAAGGAAACAGTCAGACGAGCCGCAAACTCGCCGTCAACTGTACGAGCCGAACAATCGCGTAGTACCGATTGGTTTCATGATGCGCCCATCTGATTGAAAAGGCAACGACCCTGGCCGTCTGCCCCCCCAGGAACCCTTGCTCCCTTCTCCACCCCCACTATGGCTCCGGAAACGTACGTGGATGTCTTGATCATTGGAGCTGGCCCTGCTGGAGTGATGTGCGCCAACGCGCTCGCAACGGCAGGCATCGACGTCAGGATCATCGATAAACGGTATGGTGCATGTTCAGGGCCCTGCAGGCAACCGAGGATTGACTAGCCCTACTATAGCCCCGTCAAGGTCCCCGCCGGCCAGGCGGACGGTATTCAGCCGAGGACGATCGAGGTGTTACAGGTAATACGCTGTCGTCATCCTCCACGCTTCCT
The DNA here is from genome assembly GCA_038090235.1 of Pulveroboletus ravenelii. NCBI lineage: Eukaryota > Fungi > Basidiomycota > Agaricomycetes > Boletales > Boletaceae > Pulveroboletus > Pulveroboletus ravenelii. The sequence goes on along the minus strand of JBBPMH010000155.1, from coordinate 33,332 downwards.
CATCGTTTGAGTGAGACACAACATCATAGAGCTATGGACTCGCCGAACGCTTGATCCGAGAGGGAAACCAGATGCACATGTGTGTACGTCACAGCTTTGTTTGATCTATCGAGTCTACGCCTCTGATGAGTTGTGATGGCGCCAGGCTTTCTATAACCCTAACGACAAGGGAGGCATCGAGGTATGAGCCCTGTTCGACCCTACAGTGTTTCTCTCTCTCAAGGGTGGGTCCTGAAGCGTACGGGACGTGCCCCCGATGTCACCGCGCCAACTGCTCGTTATCCATTCGAGGTGCAGTCCTCCGTCATCCAGCGCTTCTCCCTTGTGTTCATTCACGGGCCGGCTTCTAGATTACACTTCATCAGGGAGCAATAGAAGCCTTTTTTTTTGACTCGATGAAGGCTAGTGGGGTAGAGGTCGAACGCCCCAGACAGCCCTTGGCCCTCGAGATTTCGGAAGACGTCGATGAGCTGTCCAGTTCTTCATCATACCCAGTAAAGGTGGGCGCTCACCCGTCCGTCCACTTCTGAAGCAAACTATGGTTACTGCAGGTCACTGTCGAGCATTTAGATGCGATCAACAAGGAGAACACGACAGAAACCGTACATGCCAAGTACGTTGTTGGAGCAGATGGTGAGCCATACCTGCGTGTATGCGAGTCTGGCATTTAGTCTGTATAGGAGCACACTCGTGGGTTCGAAAGACCATGGGAATCGAAATGATCGGCGAACAAACTGGTAAGCTTACCGATCACCTGCTATATTCCACTGTATACCCAATCAAATCGGACAGACTATATCTGGGGCGTTGTCGACTTGATACCCGACACAAACTTTCCGGATATTCGCAACCGCACTGCTATCCATTCGACGAACGGGTCCTGCATGGTCATCCCCCGTGAGGGCGATACGGTCCGTTTGTATATCCAGCTATCGGATAAGGATGTCATAGATCCGTCGACCGGAAGAGTTGACAAGAAAAAGATGAGTCCGGAGAAGCTCGTCTCGGTGAGTATTTTTGGAGAAGTAATAGCTTTGTCATACGATTGATGAGTGCCGGTAGGTCTGCAGGAAGATACTACATCCGTACGAGTTGGCCGACCCGAAAGCCATCGAATGGTGGACGATCTATATCAGTGTGTCTTTTCGAATTCTTATTCGTGATTGCTTCAACATGCGAGCCATCTGTCAGTTGGGCAGCGCGTCGCATCCAATTACTCCGTTAAAGACCGCGTTTTCATCGCCGGTGACGCGTGCCATACCCACTCTCCGAAAGCTGGTGAGAAATTTTCTCCACCCACCTGGAACTACGGAATGATTTTTTCGCGTTTTAGGTCAGGGGATGAATGCGAGCATGAATGATACCCACAATCTTGGTATGCGTCTTCTCATGTCGCGAGATGTAAACTGAGAACTTGCTAGCGTGGAAGCTTGCACAGGTACTCAGAGGATGGTCCAACCCGTCACTCCTGAAGACCGTGGGTATTGCAATGAACTATCTCTCTGTGCTTACCACGTCCATCTTTCCCTAGTACGAAGTCGAGCGCAGAAAATACGCACAAGACTTGATAAACTTTGACAAGCAGTTTGCAAGTTTGTTCTCCGGAAAGCCGAGGACGGCGGAGAACGAAGATGGTATATCCCACGAGCAGTTCTTGCGGTTAGTGTCACCCGCACGGTGTCCCGGCATTTCTCTCATCGACTCACCTGTCAGAGCATTCCAAACATTCGGAGGATTCACGAGCGGCACTGGAGTCCAATATACTCCTTCTGAAATTGTGGACGTCAAGCACCAGAAATGCGCCAGCAATCTCATTATAGGACAACGCATGCTCCCACAAATCTTCATTCGCGCTGCCGACGCGCGCCCGATCGAAATCCAGGACTTGCTCCCCTCAAACGTCCGCTTCAAACTGCTCTTCTTCGTCGGGTACCTGACCGAGACGCGGGTCAGCGAGCTGAATTCGCTCGCGGAGGCGGGATTGAGCAAGCTGCTCCGTAAATACAGTGCTGATGGGAACGTCGCGACTGTGTTTGACATCATCACAATTGCCGCGGGTCACAAGGATACCATCAATTACTTGCTTGCCCCTCCGTTCTTCCGTCCCCACTGGTCAAGGTAAGCACGGGCCTTTGGTCCGTGTCGTTCAGAGGATTGATCCCATGGAATCCCCGTCCCCAGAGTCCTTCTCGACGATACCGATACAACAAGGACCAAGGGTGGAGGCGCCTATGAGAGATTTGGCATCGACCTGCGGCAAATCACGCTTGTCGTCGTCCGGCCGGACGGATATATAGGCACAGTCGTTCCCTCGACCGCCATCGCAGATCTGGAAAGCTACTTTGGTTCATTCTTGATTCCTCGGGCCCCCGATTTCTAGTTTCAACTCTATGATGAGGGGCAATATAGCACACGGGGTATCGTGTATGTGTTATTATGTTAAGAATTGTGAAGCAATACAATACATTATCCAGCATCCGATCAGCCTCGCCACCCGGGCAAAAGTGCCGCTTCCGCACTCCCGATAGGTACTCTCCTTGCACCACCTCTTCCGACTGGTAATTTTCCTGACACCTTCGTCATAGGTTTAGTCAGTGCTTCAGGTTTGTTCGTAGTGGTGGCACTTGGTAGTTTAACCGGAGGAACACCAAGCATGGGCGGTGAGCCTCTACGAGATGGCTTATCCCTGTTTTCCTTCTCTCCAACACCGATCATCTTGGGTTTGCCAGTAGCGGCTGGCACGGCAGGTTCCTCCTTGACCTTCCTCCTCTCTTTCAGCGTCCGCTTCTTCGTACCATCCACTTTTTCAACTTTTTTCATCGGTACCACATTCCGTCCTGTCTTCTCTCTGAGTGGACTTTCATCGCAGCCCCGAACTGCCGCCGCTGGCCCCACAACAGGCGCGGGGTATTCCGTTGGCGTCGTATCCCCCCCATCTGACACAGGCAGTAGCTCGGATTCTGAGCTCTCGGGAGAGTCGGCGAGCATGAGGATGCGGCTGAGTGGGCTCGGTTTTGCAGGTGAGTAGGCGTGCGTCATATGAGGGGCCAATGGCTTTGCCATGGGAAATGGACGCTGGAATGCGGCCGGAGTTTGGGGCGCGGGTGGAACTGGAACTGGGGCTAGTTTTTGCATGAGGGCGTCGGGGTAGGGCTCGATAATCGTCGGTATGGGGTTTGGAACAGAAGGTTGTGGAGGAGAGAAGGGGCCCTCGGCAACGCTTGGAGGGAGGTGACTATCCAACAGTGCAAGTAGCGGCTCGGGCGGTGGCAGCGATGTCCTTGGTGATGGGGGTGGGAGAACGAACGACGTTGGAAGGATCGATTTCGTCAAGGCGGACGATTTATTGTTCGTGTGTTGTTCTGATGCGGGTACTACGATGGGGATCACCTCCGTCTCGTACGCAGGTTCAACATTAGTGGGGGGTGGAATAGAGAAGATGGAAGAACGGCGGGAGACACGCGCTTTACGGTTGTTACCCGATTTGCCTACGACCTTCTGCTTGCGAGGGGACTTGCGGGGTGAGTACTTTATTTCAGGAAGGTGGACAACCAGACCGGGGGAGGGAAGCGCGTCGGGGAGTGGTGCTTCCGGAGTATGGGCGGAAGGGTGCTCAGAAAGCATTTGTTGGACCTGCCATGATCGCCTCTCTTCCAAGAACTTGATCTTTTCACACTGAACACGAAAATGAGAGGCCAGGGTGAAAGCGAATCAGAGAGCCTCACCTCAAAGGCGGTTTTATCTTTTCCGAGCCTCACGGCCGCTTGGGCGAACTTCTTGCGTTCGTCTTCCAGTTCTTTCTTAACAAGGTCAAGCCGGTCTCGTTCAGTGTCGCGTTCGGAAGCGACCATCAGGTTGTCCGTAGAGGCCCTTTGCATCCCTTGGGTTGCCAGCTGGCCAAGAGGTTCACGTGTTTCGGCTGCATGTGTCTCATGTAGTTTCTTGGCCTCATCTGAATCAAATAAATATTATCAGCTGAAAACATAGTAACATGTGGCAGTGTCCGACACACCAAGTTCGCACTGAAGCTTCTCGATGATGACCTGAAGACGTTTACATTCCTCGGGGTCTGCTTCCGCAGGCGGTTCGGAAGTTGCAATCCGGGGGGCATTTGACCTGTCCGAGAGATGTTTTGACAGTATGGAAATTGCATCGTTCGCGGATGCAAAGAGGGAAAGAATCTTATCATCTGCCGCATTGATTGGGGTGAGCGGGAACAACGCATCGTGATCAAAGGGAGCGGGCTTTTGCGTATTAGTCTATCTCAGCTGAGGAGCAGTGAAGGAAGCTTGCCTCTTCAGATTTGACGGAAGTCAGAATGCGTATTTCGTGTATCATAGACTGCAAGCGATTCGCGGACACGAGTATCAGCCGTCTCAGCCGGGTCGTCTCGTCAAGAAGCTCCGTTCGCGAGCTTTCGGCGTGCTCCAGAGCGACTTCCAGGTATCCTTTACCCTTTCCGAGCAGTTCCATCCCCGAGACGACTTCAGCGTTAGTCCCTCGAATTGCCATGCCAGGAGAGGATGCGGACAATTTTGCTTGAGAGTCTGCTAATTTGGTCCATTTGTCCACCATTCGTTCGATCTCCTTCTCCTTCTTCTTGAGTTCGGCTGCGTGCGTGGCGCGAAGGGCTTGGAGGGATGTTCTCGTGCGCTGAAGTTCTGCGGTTGTTTGTCTATGGCTCGCCTCCGACGATTGCAACGAACGAGCAGCAGCCCTAGCATATGTGAGTGATATCAAGCGAGACGGTTCTGCTAACACTCACGCAAGACGCGACTTGTACATGTTTACTTCACGTTCTGCATTGAGTGCCCTCTCAGTGGAGGAGCGATGCATGTCCATGATCCGCTCATGGTCATACGACAGAGTTCGTAATTTCGTTGACAGCTCCTCTGCCTGCGACATGTCGCTCTATCACGCGTTCAAAGTTACAGACTCTAATCGGAACGAGTTGACATACCACTCGTTGACTCAGCATCGCGAGAAAACATTTCGTGGCACGTTCCATATTCTCATCAGAAGTACCCTCGAGTGATATGCCAGGACTTGCAATGAATCCATGGGCGACGAGTTGCGAGTTTATGTATTGGAAACTTGAGGTCGATGTGCAAGATGAGGTCGTATCAGACGATGACCCCAATTCAGATATAGATAAATCAAGTGCCCAGTGGACGTTTCTTTGGGCATCCGGCATGAGTAAATGCTGCTTTCGCCGTCGTCGCTGTTGTACAAGTCGTGTTCGTCGTGGGGTTAATGTTGAACGCGCCGAGTCACGTGCTCGGCAGTAATCACATGGTGTCACACAGAACGTGACATTTTGGCCATAGCTGCGCGTTACGTAAGCATGTCTTGACCGTTCGCAGTAGAGCTCTGGCGCGGATTTCGTTTTTTTCTTTCCCTCGGTGATTTTGCTCTCGTTTTAATGCCTGGAGTTGCCATACTTTACCCAACGTTTCCTGGACCGGCCTTGGGATCTTCACACAGTGAAAAGAATCACTTTTACTTTCCCGACAACACAAGAAACGACCATAAACTGCTGCCAGCAATGCACAATGGTTCCGTCGCCACCAACGACGATCTGACGGTCGCGGAAATCAAGGAAAAGGCGAAGGAAGACGTCCGCAAAGCTGCGAAAGGAGTATCTGCAATTGCCCTCATCAAGGGCGCACGCACCCAGTCTCAGCAGGCTCGAACTCATGAGACCCTGGGTGATCTGAGGGCCGCTCTTGGAGCTCTTTTGAAAGCCGGTAGCCTGACTCACATGTTCATGAACAGTGGAGAGTTCATGGCTGAAAACAAACCTGGACGGCATGGGGTTTTGTACAAGGAGTTTATTGACTTTCAAAAGGTTGATCTTGATGTGGTCAGGCTCATTCGCGATTAATTTTTGCATCATTAGACTGAGGGAAGTAATCTTACGCAACGTGTTCAAGCCATCGAGGCAAGGTTGACCGATCTGGAGAAATCCGCTGTACCGTGAGTATTATTACCCCATATCTCTCAGCCTTACTCACATAAGCCATCAGCGACGATAACGCCGATGCAGGACCGAGCAGACGACTCGGTACCTCCATAGCTGATCGTGTCAAGAAGTTGAATGACGCTGGGTTGGCCGTTGACACCTCCAAGCGTACCCCTCGGGAGTTCCCTGCTGCACTCCCTACCCCTCATTCCATCCCACTCCGATCCCCTGAGCCCATACGTACGCATAAACTGCCGCCGCCAACGCTTGCCTCAGCGCCACCCCCTCCATCACTTTCAGCTGCCATTCCGCCATCAAACAATAGCTCAACGACATCGTCGCCCCATGCCATTGTCCCGCCCTCGAGCCTAGGTCCTCCTTCCCCGACATCCTCAGGATCATCCTCACCTCCTCTTGCTCATACCACTCTCGCCGATTTTTCTCAGGCTTTCCCGACCATAGACGAGTTGAACGAATTCACATCCAGATTCCCGTCCATTCCAGCTTCGGAACCGACAGGGAGCAGTAGCATCACCCGCCAGTCGTCTACTTCGCAACCGAACGGTGTAAATGGTGTTGAAATGCCCACCTCTCCCCATTTCAAACAATTCCCATCGTTATCCATCGACCCCGGACCGCGGCCTTCGAGTACACCAATAACACCAACCATGAACGCCTTCGTCAGTCGTCCAACTTCTCCGGTGATCACTTCAAAACCACCAATCAACACCCTTGCGTCATTCCCGCTCTCTTCAAAAACGTCACCCATACCAGAAAAGCCAGTGATTCAGGCGTCAAATACCATCCTCCCCGAACTCTTAAGCGAATACTTGGATACTCCCTGTCTTAAAACCCTCGTGGTTGACGTTCGAACGCGAGAAGAATTTGACAATGAACATATCAAGGCGGATGCTATAGTTTGCCTCGAGCCGTCCGTCCTTACTCGTCCAAGGTAATCAGGCATCCATTCACTGACATGTTGTCTGCTAACAATGGGCGTAGCATAACGGCTGCTAGCCTCGAAGATTCCCTAGTTGTTGCACCACGTGAAGAATGGGTGCTCTTTCAGAACCGTGACAAATTCGACCTCGTAGTTCTCTACGATGCCTCCTCAGAGACGTATGATGTTACTGGTCCGCTCTCAGCCTTTGTTCGGACCGTGTTCGACAATGCATACCGGAAGTTTCTGCGCCACACCCCGGTGTTACTTGCAGGGGGTCTTCAGGCATGGAAGCACAAGTTTTCTGATGATGTTATCCGTGGGACTCCTGGTGGGACCCGGGCCCTAACAAACAGCATCCTTGAGAATGGCATCAGCAGTACCTCAGGTGCGATATCATCTTCGGCGTCGATCCCTGATGCATCGCGCAATCGGTCGCTACCGAGCTCATCGCATGTAAACGGCATGTTGGTGGAGAAACGACACTTGGAACTGTCCCCTTTGTATGTCCTCTTATTCCAATGTTTCAAATGATATTCACAACCTCTGATGATCGAAGGGTGTCTGGAAAGACTCCCGAAAGTGACACGACTTCGGATGCTTCACCATCTCTAGTTCATCGACAACTGATATCCAAATCTCCATCGGTTATATCGCATTCTCATAGTCAATCGGAAAGTGTAAGACGTATTGGTGTTTCTACTGGCATCTCTTTCACTATTTAGTCGCAGATATCGCAATCACCCAGACCAACCATCTACTCTTTTGGCGGCAGTACAACAAGCTCAGTATCTATCGCATACCCTTCAATCACTCCGGCATCGCCTCCAACAAACGCATCTTCCTTCTCCCCAACCTCTTCATCATTCACTCCTGTATCCGTACCTCCTCAAGCATCCATCAACCCCTCGCCGTTGGCAAGACGGCGAAGTGAGTACATGGATGGTTCGGGCTCTGGTTTTACACATCGTCCAACACCAATCGACTACCCCAATCTCCACGTCATTCGGCCACCCCCACCTGTAGCTACTCCTGCGTCTGAGCGGCAGGACCTGCGACCCCGTCTCCTCCATTCATCTTCATACTCTGCTTCGGTACCATACGTGTCCAAACCAGGTCCAAAACCCCCAACCATTCGGTCCGACTATCCGGTTGTCTACTGGTCCGACATGCAAATCAATACAGCCGGGTTGAAGAATCTGGGCAACACGTGCTATATGAACGCGACGATTCAGTGTCTGAGCGCCACGGTGCCCTTTGCCAGATTCTTCACAGGTATGGTCCACTTGTTAAACACGTAGTCTAATGTGATTGCTGACTATACTCAAGATGGGAGATGGAAGAATGCTGTGAACATGTTGAATCCACTGGGGACGAAAGGGGGCTTGGCACATGCATTTGCAGGCATCCTCTACGACATGTCACATTCAGAACTTCCTTACCTAAATCCTTTGGGGTTTCGAGTATGTCTATCTTTTCATCAATTTTATTGGTTTATCGAATTTACTACCTTACATAGAGATCAATATGTAATTATGCGGCCCAGTTTAGTGGTTCAGATCAGCATGACTCGCAGGAGTTTCTGACGTTCCTGCTGGACGGTCTTCATGAGGACCTCAATCGTGTACTCGCGAAACCCAGCAGCGAGTCATCAGCTGAACACGAAGCTGAACTCGAGAAACTACCCCAGCAAATCGCAAGCGAGCAAGAGTGGGCAGTATACAGGATGCGAAACGACAGCCTAATCGTGGATTATTTTCAAGGGCAATTTCGGAATAGGATGGAGTGTCTCACGTGCCACCACGTCAGTTGTTGTCGACTTCTAGAGTTTTGTCGTGCTGACGAGCCCCCACTTCAGACTTCGACGACCTATAATTCATTCATGTATTTGTCTTTGCCAATACCCTCTATCAAGGGACCATCAAAAGTTTCTTTGAGCTCATGTTTGGATGCGTTTGTCAAGGAAGAGGTACTAGAAAAGTCCGAGGCATGGTAGGCGCATTGTCTGCCCATCCCAAACCGATCTCACTCCCTGATCTGCTCCAGGCATTGTCCAAAATGCAAAGTGTTGCGCAGTGCTACAAAGCACCTGTCACTCTCGCGCTTACCCCCCGTTTTGTTGATTCACCTTAAGCGCTTCTCTATCAAAGGACTGTTCACAGACAAGATTGAAACATTCGTGGATTTCCCTCTCAAGAACCTTGATCTTACCAACTACATGCCACCTCTCCTCCCACCGGACATGCGCAAGAATGCAGAAAAAGTGACACCAGCGAGTGCGGCCAACGACCCGCGCGTGCAGATACCGCCATACAAATATGACCTGTACGGCGTCACGAACCACTTTGGCAGTCTGAGCAATGGTCACTGTAAGCGCTGCTTTTGATTTCGTTCGCTCGGGTATGTGTTCATTCGATCCGACTCCTGGCTGTGTAGACACGGCGTTTGTTGCATCCCGACCTGGGTGGCTTTATTGTGATGACAGTCGGATTACCTCGACAGACACTAAGGAGGTAGTGGTACGTACTCACGTTCTATCCAATGTCAGGACACAGCTCTCATTATTCTCACAGGGACGGCCTGCATATGTGCTGTACTACAAGCGAGTCAAGACGTAACGCTTGCGACGTTTTCCCGACCTGGCATCTCTTTGTTTTCGGCCGGCTCACGGATATTTAAGCCTCGCTTATTTGGGTGTTTTATCATTCTCCGCTTGTTTACACAGTACTACCTTTGCCATTTGACGTCTGTATCATGCCGTATCTCATTTCATGTCCTATTTTTTTTCTTATTTCGTTCTTCCTCCGGTCGAACTAGCTTACAAGCGGGTGTACTCATGCGACCATAATGACAATAGCATCAGGAAAAAGCTCATTCAAGAAAGAAACGTGACCCTAGCGATAGACAATTCTGCAATTTACGCCATTCACTCTTGCATCGCCCGTGACGCGCGGGACGGCACGAGGTCCGACCACTCTTCACTTGATGTGGTGTCGGCCTGCAACGACCAATGACACTTGTGACAATGCCATCGATCCGGATAGTACCTGCTCCGATAAAAGCTCGGCGAATACTGTGTAGTGCAGAGGGCACATTGGTGGTCTGGTTCGGTGGAGCAGTCAGAGACGTCGAGGCGGTGTGGGTGGAGGAGGCCGTCGAGGCGGCGGGCTTTGCGGAGGAGCGCGTGGGCTTGGGAGACCGGTGCTTGTTTGTACATTCGACAGTAAGCTTGTAGTGTAGTCTGAGGATACGGGAAAACCAAGGCGGCAGAGGGCAAAGGAAAACATGTAAAAAAAGTCAGTACATTCCGAAGGCAGAGGTAAAAAATTTAGGGGCAGTAACCTCGCCAGTTTCGTCCATCTCACACATGTCAAACAACACGCGTTTGCTCACGTCGTGTTCCTGACAACAGATAATAGGGACCATGTTGCCCGTTTCGCCCTTGAACGTGGTCGCGATGGCATCGCGGCGGTGATTCCGGATCTGGAGAAAAGGCAGGGTTGTGTTGGCGTGGGAGTGGTAAAGAAGCCAATAACTTACAGGCTGCATCTCGAAACCAAACCGGTATCCGTTTCTCCAGGCGCAAGAAATATGGTACTCCCGAATGCAATCGCTGCATCGGATGACAGCACCCCCCACCTCACCACACAAGGTGCACCGCTGTAGCATGTAAGGGCAACCGCCAGATATCAGAAGCGAGTACATACCGTTGACCAACGGGCGCGAGGGATGATACTAATACCTTCCACCAACCGTAGAAGTACGACGTCGGAAAACATGACCTCGGGAGAGAAAACGGCACACAAGACATGGGCCCATCCTTGGCCTTCTGTGGGCTTTGCAGCACGCAAAAATGAATCAGTATCCTTGGCCGACATCCCCGACATCCTGCGCGGACAGAGCAGACAGCTGGTATTCTGCAGGCCCGAAGTGAGGGAGGGACAGGAAAAAAAGCTGGAGAAGTAACTCACCAAAGATGCTTCCTGCGTTTTCCCATTGTCGCATAAATCACATAGCCATGACTCTACAGCATGCTTGTCCACAGAGACGCCACATGCTCCTTGACAAGCGTATGAATACTCTATCCACCAAAATTCACGAGGTGCCTACCTGCATGTACTTGGAAGTGACATTGACTGCATTTGAGGACTCGACCCATGGGTCCACACTTCTGACACGCCAAACAACGTAACTGAGGTGCAGTGGATGCGACAGGTGGAGGTGTGCCATTCGTCGTTACCGAGGTCTGTCCAAGACGAAATTAATGCCAAGAAAACGCGCAATCGAAAACTATACCTTGAGCCGCTTTGCGTTTGAAGCGCTTAACGGCGTGCCTTCGCGTTTCTCACCCCTCCTCCCTGTAGGCAAGATCTCCTCACGAACGGGTCGGACATTCAGGTCGGCGTATTTCCTCCAGTTCGTGCCGCAGGTCTCACAGAGAATGTCGGTGGCGAGACCCTTGGGAGCTCGCCACCAAGTATCAGATTCGCGTGTTCGACAGGCGCCACAACTATTGTTTGCCTTGGTTGACCCACGGACGATAGATCCTTCATCATCGGACATAGGCACATCTACAGCTGCCCCCTCTTCCTCATCTTCCTTAACAATTGCGGCGCGCTGGCGAGCGCGTATATGCTCCTCCTTGAGTTTGGCGCTAACATCGAGCATGAAGGAACGGAACAACATTGCGAACTCGAGAACGTACTTTTTCCACCGGCCGTAAAATCTGACGACTTCGGCAACCGTCCGCGCACCTACCTCATCGCGTACCGCTCGGAGTTCCGGACCATGAAGAATAATACCATCCTCAAAGGCAGCGACCTCTTCCACTGTCCATTCTCTATCAATATACCTATTTTCCCCCTTCTTCCACTGCAGTGGGAAAGAAAAGAAGGTAGGGTTTGATCGAGATGAATCAACGCAAGTGCTGTATGACGGTTACCTTTTCGGTACGAGCGGGGACACTCATGTCTACGGTGGACCAGCCCCTGTTCATTAAATGTGCCTGTGAGAAACGGCGTAATGCCTCTGTAAGCCAGTCCACGCTGTGCAAGTCCTCGCTCCTTCTTGTCAGAGCAGATTTCCATTCTTCCACTTTACAGACGAGGTGATTAGTGAAGAGAACCTGGCAAGTTGCCAACTCGCTTACGTTCTGCAACTGCGTGACGGTCAATCCAAATTACCTAACAATAAGTTACATATATGCGCACCTTCCTCGTCCGTTAGGTTGTTAATGATGCTCAACACCTCTACGGTACTGTCGTCGCCTCTTTGCTCGCCATCGACGATATTCTTGAATGGAAGGGCATCATCACTGGCTGATGGTGAACCTATGGCATTGAGAGGGGGGATCATAGCTTGATACTTCGGCCCAACACGAGTTGCGGCACGAGGGAAAATGAGGTCGTCGGGATCTACGATCCATATATAACCTTTTCCATTAATGGAAAAGGTCACGCTTACCGAGCGTATCCTCCGCAACAGTGTATTGACTGGAGACGCCGCTGGTCAGCCAAATGTTTTTCAGGAGATAAGCGTCTTCCAAATGGTCACTCACCCAAAATATCGGAACGGCCACATTTTAAAGTATTTAATGTCCATACTTTCCTCCTTTTCCGCCAGGGTTCGATCCTTTCGTGGGCGGCCGCGTCCCCGAGGTGCTGGCGCGTTCGACTTGGGTTTCGTTACTGGTGTTGGGTGACGGACATCATGACTGTCGACCTCTTCTTCGTGGCGCTTCGAACATGGCGCACATGTCCAACCGTAACCACGCGATGGTTTCGCAAGGAGCGGCGGTTGAACGCAACTCATGTGAAAGAATCTTTTGCATCTATCACATCGCACCGTATCGGGGCTTAATTAATGCACGGTGTCAATAAGATCCGTACGTGATAATGCGGATGCCACCACATACTTTGCACACCACTGACTGCAGGTAGCACATAAACGGAGGGTGTCTGTGAGGTCGGGAACGACATCTTTCTCCGCGACCACGTATTCGTATCTGGAGAGCAAGACCTGCCGTATGTGATCGGGTACTGCGTAGATAGATGGAACTGAGTTGAAAGCACGTGACTCTGTACGGTACGTACGGTTTCGGACATCAGTTGCCTGGATGACTTCGAATTCCTTCTTGATGTAAGGGTCAAATAGACGATTAAAATAAAATCTATCTGGGCGTTTCTTCCAACCAGCTAGGTCAGTTATTTTGTCTCTGTGAGTGACGAAGCATTTGGACCGGAGCTGGTTGATGTCGCACACTTCCGAATATATGGCGGCTAAGAGAAGGCGGGAATCGGCAACGGTACGATCGCTGACGTCGCTTGGACGGTAGTACCAGGCGAGCCGGACACGTGTATAGGTTTCCTTTCCCTTTCCTTTCCCTTTGGCAATTCCTTCGGGAGGAAGAAACTCCATGATGCGTGCCACAGAGTAAGGGGTGCCATCTCGGACAGACCAAGGAGGGGAACAGTACACATGGTCTGCAGAATAACATTCCTATGGTTCAGGAAAGGTGGACAGAAGTGAGAGCTGATTTTTACCGTTAACTTTGACCTTGTCCCCGTTCTTGAGGGTAATGTGCACCGCCATCTAGAAGGTATGGGGAGATGGGGTGCAAAAAATCTACCGGGGTGGTGAAGAGGCAGGAGTCACTATACAATGCGATATGAGGCGTATTTTTTGCGTGCCTGAAGGGAAATGTGTGAGCACGGGCAGGACGAGGTGTATGACGAAGGAGACAAGGTGGACAAGGTGGAGCAGAATGCGGTGGAAGAATCAAACTCCGACAGAGCGCGAATGTCAAGCCGAGCCTGGCCGGGAACTTGTCAGAGAAGGTCAGCGCCAAGGGGCAACCGATTATCAGCGGTGGCCGTCTGTCAGTCCGGGGGTTCGGTGGCCGAAACTGCCAGCTGCCTGATTGACGCCGGCGGGACGACAAGCGCTGGAAGGGAAGCAGCGACGGAGATGCGCCTGCAGTACCACCTGCACGACTTCCGATCTGCAGCCACTGCGATCATCCATCTCCCCTCCGTCCTCTTCCCGGGCTCGTCTTGGAAAGCCATTCCCATCATCCACACGATGGCTTGCCACCCCTCCCAGGCCTCCCAACTCGCGGGCCCGTCGGCCTCCTTGCGCCGCAAGAAAATGAAGACCGCCTGGTTCGCTGGCCTCAAAGGCTCAAAGTCCACTGGGCACGCCTCGTTAAGCGACTTGGCGAACTTGGACCCACAAGATCCTCTGACAGTCATGCTCCGATTGGCACGAGTCTTGGTCGCGACCCGACCCCAACGCAAGAAGATGGCCTTTCCTCTTCTTAGATGGTACCTTCAACTGCCCCCGGGCGTCGTCACTGTGGTCTTCTCTCTTTCTCGTCCCAAGTTGGGTTATCGGTGCCTGCACTATTGCCAGTCCAATCACTATCTTTGACAAAATACACTCCTGGACTATGAGTCCATCCTGTCGTTCATTTCCACGAGCGTTGATATCCAGGCTCCTGCCTTGACTCTCCCATTACTTGTACTTTCTTGTTGACTTTCCCCGAGACCGCACAATCCCATACCAAATACTTGTGGAGTATGCAACACGGTGTTGGTCAGTGCTTCCCAATTAGCATATTAAGGAATTTCAGGGGCTTATATCAACTTCTGTTGCGCCAGCTTCTCGGGGTCTCAATTGTCCCTGACCTTGTCCCTTCTAAGGTACCTGTCTGGCTTCTATAGCCCAGTCTTTCTTGGCATGCTCTAGTACGACTTTCCATTTTTGTCCCTTTTGCCGAGTTGACGGGCCAACAGCTATACAATTGCACTATTTGGATTGATGACAAGCACGATGCCCTCACTGGTCGGATCCCTGACCTTTTTTATCCCGTAAGTGGAAACTAGGACACCATTTCATCCCCGTCATATAGTCTCGTATCGGTGCATCTGTATTGGTCCTGCCATATCGCCCAATCTGGGTCCACCGTGCGTGATTTCATCCAGTGCAAGGACTTGACACGTCGAGCAGGACCTCTTGAATTTCATCCTATACCACATTTTTCTCCTCTTTGCTATTACATGCATGAGAACGCAAGTAGACGTCATTTGCGTTTCTTGATCCAGCACACTGAGAGGCCCGCAATCTGAGAGGACACTCTTTATTCTTGTCCAAAGGTAGGTTTTCTGCTGAGCCATTTATTTTTCCCGATTAATGTTTGTAAAGTGCTCAATGATATGCTTGGTTTGTGAGTCCTCCCTATATTTTTCACACAGCTCGACGCACCCCATCTGCAATCGCATGGATAGCGGGCGCTATGTAATTTGTCCAAAACATATGCTTGCCATGCAGTGATAGGGACTCTTTTCACACCGTTGAGGACGGCTACCAATGCACGTAATCTTGAATTAGCGACCCACTTGGACAAGAGAATCGATGAGGTATGTTGTGGGTGCGTTGTCTTGAACTATCATCTAATCTTGTAGGTTGCACGTTGTGCAGCTTGTGAAGTTGCAAGGGATGATCCGAATGCTATAACCGATTCAGAAGATGGAGTGGTCCTCGGGGACGCTATACGACTCCGTCAGACCATCAACAACTTGAACCTCGCCAGGCGGGGGGCTGAAGTTCTTTGAAGGATCTCCTCTAACAAGGCAGTGGCAGTAATGCGTGCAGGTCTACTCCTGCGGGGGGGCGTGTCACCTGTACGACCCGTTTCGTGTTTCCTGGCCATTCTCATCCTGAACCAAGACATATTCCACGATCTCAAGCGAATTTGGAGGATGCCATTGCCGAGATCTCGGTGACACCGGAGGATGAGCAGGGTCCAACGTCCACCTGCTGTATCAAAGATGGGCAAGAAGCTGTGGACCTCACACTACAGCCCATTGAAAATAATGGTCGTTCGCATCAAGGTCACTGGTACGAGCAATGGAATACCCCGCGAAATTGCACAGAGGAAGCTGTTTAGCAGGTCCTGAGTTATCTTGGTAACGCCTCTTCATTCGTATAGCTGCATTCAATCAAACCAAATAGGGGCAACAACACGGTTGGGGTTGGCTCTGGTTCGGCAAATCGTGAAATTGAGTGGCGGACGTCTAAGAGTCTCGAAACTCGGGTACGGATCAACATTTTGGGTTGAATTATGTATGTACAATATTTCATCTCCATCTCACCATGGTCCAGGACCTAACTTACATGCTCTACCCTTCCGTAATCGATGGTGCTGCGGCACCGCTTGTCGCGGCAATTGCGAAATGGCCCTGGGCGTGGGTGTCAAAGTTGTCGATCTGCCAGACCCCAAATCTGAGCTGAGCGGGTACGCAGCTGATCTCGAAGGTTCGATATCCATTGACTTGTCCATTGACTTGTTCCAGAACCGGTCCCTGTGACCGGCGTCCACCAATGCGATCATGAATCGGGGTATGCACATGCCCTGTTTCTTTGGCACCACTCCGTTGAAAAATTCGGTGTAGGGGGTTTGGTGGAGCCGAAGTTGCGGAGTGCGAGCCACGAATCAGAACCACACGTGACTACGAGAACTCTCGGGGAGGAGCTCTCGTCTGGGTCCCAGCTTGGCCTTCCGTTGCCTCCCACTTGCAGTTTATCGGGTTATGAAGGTGCCGTTCCCTCCTCCAGCAAGTATCCCTACTATCGTAGGGGGAAGTCCGAGCCTGTCCAAGAGAATCAGAGTTAATCGCCATCTCCCGATTCCGGGTCTACGGATACATTGCTTGCGACAACCTCTATCGCCTGTGGGCCATCTGCTGTGTTTGGGCTGCCTATGGTTGTGCTGGTTGTGGATGATAACCGGTTGACGCGAACAATCATGGCGCAGACACTTCGGAGATTCGGGTGTCATATATTCATGTCTCAACAGCAGAGAACGGGTAAATCGCTCTCGATATGATCATCTAGGCAAAAACTGGGGTTCAACGAAGACCCTCCATCTAGATCACTCTCTGAGGATCCAGGGTGGGGCCATAACGCAGCAACAGCCAGTCGCTACGATGTCATATTCCTGGATAACCAGAAGCCAATCATGTCTGGATTAGAGGTGGTCACGACGTTCTGGGAATGGGTCGGCATGACTTTGTCGTCGGCGAGAAGGATGATGAGGTGGAAAGTCGCTATCATTATTTTGTGTACATCGAAGCCGGTCGGAATGAGAATCGCAGCGAGAGGGAGCCCTTTTTGTTGTGATCGGGTTGTGCCGAGTGCCTTCCCCCTGCCGCTTGTCAGTTTCGCATGTTGTTTCCGCTTTCCAAGAGCACCACACAACAGTGCACAGACCACTGGCGTACAATGGCTGATACCGTCGGCGAGGCCTCTGTCACCGTCGGAAACGACCGCAAGCCCTCCCCACCCTCCCCGTCCCCCTCCCCCGACGCAAACGAATGCACAGGTGCGTATCCGGCTGCCGTACGGCCTTGCTTTATCAATCCAGCCTGCCTTGACTCATCATCATCCGATTCCAAATTACACGTATCCATTTATCCGAACAGAACAAACCCTCTCCAGGAAACGGGAACGAGAGGTCTCCCTCGAGCCAGCTACGCCTAGGACCGCCACCAGCGCAGTACGTTTTCTTCTGACCCTATCCCTGGGTGCATCCCTTGACGTAAATTCACCCCCAACACGCCCTTTTCCAATTCCCATATTAGCACGCGCTCGACGTGAAATCGCCTGCAAAGAAGGGTCGGGTGCATCTCGATACCACGCTCGAAGAGGACGTGCTGGACGCTCAGAACCAGTCGCGCTCTCAAACCCCGTCGCACCCGCATTCCCCTGTACTCAGTGTCTCGCCACCACACGACGTCAAGGTCCGACAGATCAGTCAGGGCGTGGAAGACATGAAGTGGCAACAAGGTTTGGAGTCGCAGCAAGAAGCTGGACCCAACTCCCAGCCGGACATCGCGCCATCCCAGGATGCGGGTGAGACACACAGTACCACCGTCGAGTCAACACAAACGGTCTGCGCATCCCAATCCGCTGCGGCACCGCCTAGTTCGTCTACTTTCGTCGAGGACGCCACTGAGGAGGTGGAGGAAGCGTTGGACATCGCCTCCAGCCTTCCACATACCAGACGGACCTCCGACTCAGACGGTGGCGAACCCGATAAGGGCCTCAAACGTAAGTTGGCAGACCGCGCAACCAGTTTGGGGCCAGAAAGTAGACCATCGACGAGCACGTCGGCGACCGAAACTGCGAAGCGGCCCCGCGACGACGCAGACAAGGATGATAATCCACGCATCTCGAAGCGACCGTCGCCGCCTCCCGAACAGAACGAAGAGCCACCACCACCACCAGCGCCAGCTCCGGGGACCCCTGCACCGAAACTCGTGCGTGTTCAATCTGTGGCATTATGTCATGCGCACTCAGTTCTTTTCAGGGTGGATTCATGTCGTACGCTTCTGCAGTGTCGCCGTTTGGCTCTGTCAAAGGACAGAACGTCTTGGGCACTTCATCCAACAATCAAAAACCGTCCGCATCTTCGTCTGCGAATCATCAGGTCGCATTACCTCTTGATAACATACCCATCCATTCCGCTTTCTCATCCCCATTTAGCCGATCGCCATTTGCGGCGTTAGCGTCGTCTCAGACTTCTCCACAAGCTACCCCAAGCACCGCAACTAAGCGAACAGGATTCGAAGCCTTTGCAGGATCTGCTTCTCCATTCCCACACACAAGGCCCAAATCACCATTGGGACACAATAATGGGAAGAGCAGTATACTTGGCCGGAGCAGATCCCCGACGCAGCGGACGATAGGCATGAATGCGAGTGCATTTACGGCATATGCGGGTGTAGGTGTGCATGCGTTTTCAGCACCACAGCCGAAGCGTGCAAGAGCAGAGTCGCCAAATGGAGGCTCTTCCAGGAGCTCCTCGGAGCGCATTGAAAGGCCTGTGTTCAGCATGCTGGGGAATGGAGAAGGGAGCGGAAGCGGAGAAGAGGATGTTGATGCCGACAGGGAAGAAAGTGATCGTGCTCCGTCGACGTTCGGTGAACGATTGCGGGCGAGCAAAGATGGCGATGAAGAGCAGAGCGAAGAAGAAAAGGAGAAATTGACGGAGCAAGAAGGCAAGTTAGGGCTCCTCTCGATCACCCGTGCAGAATGTTGAATGTATTCAGTTATCACCGGCGAAGAGGAAGAAGAAACGTTACTTCATATTCGTGGCAAGCTCTATGCACTTTGTTCACAAAACCAGTGGAAAGAACGGGGAACTGGCCAGCTGAAGCTCAACGTTCGCCGGGCGGACGGAAGTGGAGCTCGCCTTGGTTCGTACTTTCCCGAGAGCTGATACACGTGCTAAGCCGAGTATTCTTTGATTGTAGTAATGCGAAAAGAAGCGGTATACACGTTGTTATTAAACGTACCGTTATTCCAGGGAATGAGATGTTTCCTGGCGCAGGACCCGCGATATATACGGTTTAGTGTTATCGAAAACAATAGAACCGTGCACTATAATCTCCGGGTAGGCTCACTGAGCGTTTCATGACCTAGTCCATGCGGCTGATCGTTGTTCAGGTATCCAATGCCAAGATTGCTCAGGAGCTACTCGACGAGATCAATGCCAATATCCCCTCATGACACACTTTCACGAATCACACCCATTTGCCTCATCTAAGACTAGTGTTGCATGTGTAAAAGTATGGTCTTTTCTTCAAGGAAAGACACATGTTGACAGCGATAGAAGTCGCAGTGGATGTTAGATTGAGCGGATGTTAACTTTCTTCTCTTTCCCCTTCTTTTTGGACCAAAATATTTCCTCGTTGCATCTATTAAATTACTTAACAGCACCTGCTACATCCTTCATTGCAAAGGAGTGACTTTCCATCGTCCTACCAGTTGATTTCCTCTGAGTACCAGGAGATCCCGAAGCATCTGAAGCGAGTCTTTGACGACGTTGAGTTTGCTTCCTGGTACTTCGTGCCAATCGACGGGAACCTCTGCAACGGGGATCCCGAGTTGTTTGGCAAGCAAGAGAAGCTCGACATCAAATATCCATGTTGCAAGGCGCTGTGCAGGAAATATACATTGTGCAGCATGTCGCGTAAACAACTTGAATCCACATTGGGTATCGCGGATGTGTCCGACACCGACGATGCGGAGGATGGTATGAAGTCCGTGCATGAGGATGTTTCGAAGGAGGGAACGCTATTGAAAACGTGTGGTGTCAATAAAAGCCCAAGCAGAGCACATGATACGAGAACAAAAATGGGGGCACACGTACTTTGACGACCACCTCCGTCTTGACGAGGTGCGCTCGACTACCCACGACAACCGCAGGCTGATTCTCCGGCGCCAACGCATCCATTGCCTTCCATAGCGCCTCCAAATCTTCGAACCGGCTCGCACCGTCCGCGTCGACCATCAGGAGACGGTGACCACGCGCATGGAGCATACCGTGTCTGACCGCCCCGCCCTTGCCAAGGTTCTTTTCGAGCGTGATGACACGGATGTCGGACGTCGGGTTCTGAGCGGCGAGTTGGAGCGCGAGTGCGGACGTGCCGTCTTGAGACCCATCGTCGACGATGAGGAGTTCGTATGTGCGCTGTCGATGTCCGTTGGCGGATGTGGGGGCATGGAGGTGTGCGAGGGCAGTGCCGAGCATAGCGGGGAGACGCGTCGTTTCGTTGTAGGCGGGAATGACAACGCTCAAATCGAGCGATCCCTTATCGGAGAGCGAAGGGAGGGGGAGCGGTGTCGTCGGAGACGCGTGTGAGCGATATGTCTTCTCCGACGGCCGTGTCACAATGGGGGACGGTGAGAGTAAGACGAGGGCTAGGTAAAACTTGGGACTGATCAGACTTTTGCGCAACACAGGGTGAGGGAGGGCGGAGGCGAAGGGTCAGACGGCTGGCGGGGGCCCAGGCCACGGTTGGCCTGGCTTTCCGCCGTGACCCAAACGGACGTGTCGTCTTCGCCACGACGCAGCGCCTCTCGGAGAGACGGCTCGTAGCTCGAAGAACAAGGATGAAGTGGGGCTCATCGTGCAAACAACGTGAAGAGGGACACAGTTGGACTCACGGAGGGTATCAGAATGGCGATCGAGGTAGCGACATAGGCAAACAGAGGTTGGTCCATTGCAGGAGGACTGGAGATTCGGGAATGCCAGTTTTAGCTTGTACTCATGCACGATGAAGGCGGCGGGGGAAATGAAAGAAGCAAGAGGAGGGCGGCGCGGTGGGCCCGTGTCGAACTGCAGACCTGTGCAGTGAACCGAACCACGTCCGTGAGACAATCAGCAAGCGCGAAGGACGACGTTCACTGAACATGCAGTATATTGCGGCGTAGTGTCTGATTAGTAATCTATTAATGATGGCCACTAGGACCAAACAAGTACAAGCCATAACAGTAATTAGAAGGTGATGGCATACATATAACTATCAGTCAGGCCTTCAATGACATTACACTTGAAGATGTTCACCGAGTAAGTGACAAGCAGGGGGACCAGTGGGTTTTTGCTATGTTGCTCTACAGACTGCGGCTGCGTTGAACCCGAAATACAAGGGCCTAGCCAGGACATTATTCCAGGTTTCCGTCTTGATTTGTTGCCAAGATATCGTCACTCGCTACATGCATATCCTGTCTGAATCGGGGAATGTGGATTCAGTCAGATGTGCGCTAACGTGGAACGCCAACTGAAGCAGCTCCAACTATCGAATTGGTATTCATGGTCACCATCTCTGATATAGCACATAGCCTACCCCACCAAAATGATCATCCCCTCTTCTCTCAACCACTCCCAATGATAGCATCCGAACTATCAGGGCTATTAATTTTTTTGTGTTCATCTGTGGGGATGATGGCCGATTTAACCCTAGTCTCAACACAGAGAATCTGTTTGCTGCACAAGGGGTGAGCATATAGCATCATTATACTACTTACTTTTCTTCAGATGCCACACCCTAATATATCCATGCAGGGTGTCGCAAACCTGCTTGATATGGCCTCTAAACGACTTCTAGGTCGACTCGCCAACGTGATAAGAGGGATATCACGATACTGATTATGAATAAATTCATACTCTTCGCAATATCGCACAGACTGCCACATTCCCTGTCGATTGGACAGATTTTCTTCGTGATATTCAAGTGTCGTATGAACTGCTTTCTGTCGTTACGCCTCATGTATTTACAGGTCAAAACTCTGTAGGTGAGGGTGATCATGAACATGTCGCGAAACTAGCTGTGTAAAAGAAGTCAAGGTTGTGAATAGTGATTGTGCATTGGCGAGATAGGTTTCCTGTCGGTGCAGGCTAATGGATGCATATTATCGTGCGCACTACTTAGTACCAACTGCGGGATCACCCGCATTCAAGAATGGCAGCCAGTTTATCCATTGAGATCCTCAAAAGCGAATAAGCAGTATTCTGCACATGCGTGGTCCCACTAGCATCATCGCGGGTGGGAATACCATCGCCATCTCAACACCCTCATGGTCAGTACGTCCGCGTCACCATCACCGTCACCGTCTGTGACCATCTTCCCGTCATCGCCCGCCGCCAATGATGACCATCTTGTCGTTCTCAAACAAAGAGTAGTTCTCGGAGAGGTTCGGTCGTAGGACGCGCACCGTGAACTTTGGGCTCGCAGGCGAATAACGAGGTTGTGACGAGTCCTCGGTCTCGATGGTATCTCCGGATGCGTGTCAGACTCGGGAGGGTCAGTCACACCGCCGCTCAAAGGCGGTGCATCGTTTTCAAACGGTTGGGGCCCCGCAGAGGAATCGGCCGAGGACAGCGACGACCGAACCATCACCTGCGTTTGACAAGGCCAAGGTGCGTTCGGAGAGGGCGTATCCGACCCGTCCGCACGGACCGAGTACTGAAAGCGTATAGCGCGCCTTGCCTTTGTGCATACTTCGCGTGACGAGGTACGTTTCCTTCGAACTCTCGAGCACGACTCCCCGTCCTGCGTCGTCCACGGCGTCCACGTCCGTGTCCACGTCACCGTCAACCTGGCTTTCTCGTCCGACGGCCAACTTCCGGCGCTTAAGCGGTGGAGGGTTGACCGTCGACCCTGGATGAGGGCGAGGAAAGAGCACGTACTGTACGACTTGCGCGCCGTATTTTGAATCCACGTATCTCCGTCAGTCTGAGGGTTGGAGGGACGAGAGAAGAACACATACCGGATCCCAGCTTTGCTCCTGCTTCGATCTGAAACGCCAAAGGAGATTGTGTTGGAACATAGGCGACCCGATCACCTTTTTCCATTCCTTCTTTGTCCTTCCATTCTTTTCTTTTCTCATTCGCATTCCACACACTACGTTACATGCCTTTTTCCCCGTTGGAATTCAGACTACATACTTAACAGCGACGACCGCAGCCTCAGACCTCATCCCATTCTTCACGGTGTTGAGGTGGTGAGTGCTTCGTCGCCCGCTGCACCATATGTTCACTCACCGTACCTAGACCCGTCGTGTCTTAGGTACATATTATATTATATCAATCCCGTTCTTCACGGTGTCGAGGTGACCTGTCGTGTCTTAGTTCTCACAGATTGTCATGGTTTGCATCTTCCGCGCCTCCTCGGCGATGGCAGTCACCTCACTCAGCCCTGCCTTCATCTCCGTAAAGTCTACATGAACCCTTCGTCCCTTGCCACGTCAAGGAGGGGTGGCGGCAAGGGGTGGAAAAGACCACGAACGTCAGCACGATGTTGTGTGTACTCTGCCAGCCGCTGTGCACGATTACGGATTCCAAGACCAAGTGCGACGTGTGCGTGTTGCGGAAGCGACACGTTAGCCAAAGGGGACAGGAATTGAATAACAAACAAACCTCGACGACATCGACGCTGATGACCTCGAACGCTCTCCCGATGTTCGCGCCAGATATGCATCTCCCACTCGCGCATGTCGTGTCCCTGCTGTGAGGTGGATGATCCGTCATATCCACGAACGGTCAGATTCCTGGTCCTGTGCTACATGTCATTATGCACCTCTGCGAACCGATACTGAGAAGCCTTGTTACGAAGAGTTTCAAAGAACCCGTAGCCGGGGAGACTTGACGCACCACATGAAAGCTGGGTTGCTCCGGAGACGACGGCGTCAACGACGAGAGTAACGTGCGGACTTCATGAAAACTTCGTCGCCCTCTCATGGTCGTTCTCCGTTGGACCACAGAGGAAACATGAGGTAAAGGCACGCCTTCAAGAGCAGTACCATGCTCGGACCAAACCACTGCAACCCGTCTCGCTGAAACGATGCTATAGCAGGATTTGGGCATCTGCCGTGCGCAAGGGTCAATCAAGTTGCTTACTTGCTCGCAAACACCTGTCGCCCAAGATCGGGATCGGCAGACAACCCTATCAAAGAGGCACTTACAATACACCCACTCGCGGTGAGTCCACGTAGCAAATGTCACCGTGACGAGGTATCCCGAATTCAAGTCAGATGAACAGCCCGTAAAAGGAAAGAACAAACCCGAGTACCCATAGTATAGGCGACACCACGATGGAGCCTACCTCGCTTAGGATTCCAGGACCGATGATAGGTCCAACAATGAGAAGCGTGTACGAGGCAAGACCAGGATGTCGACCAAGCCCATTGAGAGTGTCTATCCAAAACGCTCATTGAACCAAGAAGAAAAGGAGCCGACCAAGTGTGAAACGACATGGGATGCCACCTAGAAAATGGCATTGCTGCATGTAGGCGAGACGGGATCGAGTATGCGTCCTGACCTGGTAAGGGTGAGGCGATCTCTGGGAAGAGAGAGAAGAGACACGTCGAATTGCAGGGGTGCTTGCAGGCGCGAAAGGAAGAGGGGAGCGTGAGACAGTCCACCAGGTTTGTCGCAGTGAGCCCAGTGTTGGTCATTCTGAGACTATGTGGCTGGATTCCGGATCACTGAGTGCCCGCATAGTTGATATCGAAACAGCGCCGCTCTTGATGGAGTGTGCGCTCACGGGAGTCGTGGAAAGATGTGGGGTAACGCGACTACGGTTGACTATGCGTCAAGCCTACTGCAGAAAACGTAGTTTGCGACGTAGGAGCGAGTGCGATGGTCGAATCGTATGCATGCATTGGCACTCGCCTACTGAATACGGAAAAGCAGTCAACCCAAGTGCGCAGGAGGCAACATGGTGACGAAACGCACCTTTCTCGCTTTTTTCGTCGAGATGTAGATATTGCGTCCCCATATGCATGGGTAGACAGGTGTTGAAGATGACGTGCTTCGTGAACGCAACGCGGCTCGGTCCTAATATAAGACCAGCATATCCAAGACGGCCGCACGGGTCTTCAGATGTACCTTCTTTTCGACTGTCTTATCGAGAGCGATGACGGTGTATCTCAATGTGCCTTGAAAAGTGGGAATTGGGTGAACGAGGGAGAAGACTGAAAGTATTTAAAAAAAAGCACATTCATACTGCCTGCACCGACAGGAAACCCACCTCGCCGATGTACATATCGCTATTTGCAACCTCGACATGTTTGAAGGCAACCCGGAGTGTCCAAAAAGCTGGATTTAGGTTTGGATAGTCACCTTCGCCTACATATTTTGCTTGTCGAAACGTGACCTGTAGCAAAGCGAAGCAGTTTCATATAACGGCTCCTGGATGTCCCAAAGAAAAACATGTCCAGTCGACAGGGAAAGTGGCGATCTGTGTGATATCGCGAACTAGAGTGTGAATTCTTTCATAATCGGTGTCGTGATGTTCCTCCATCACGTTGGCGAGTCGGCCCAGAAGTCGTTTAGATGCCATATCAAGCACTCCCTGCATGGATATATTAGGGTGTGCTTTGTGCAGCAAATGGATTCTGTGTATTGTTAAATTGACCGTCATCGCCACGGATGAACACAAAATTTAATAACCCTAATGTTAATCCAGGTGGTACCCTGAACGATGACAGAGTGTAAACTCGAGCTAGGTGGGCCAGATAGTTTGAATGCTGCAGCTGGGAGTCGTGGTTGGGAAAAGAGGGGATGATCATTCTGGTGGGGTAGGTTGCGCGCTATGTCAGAGATGACGGTCGTAAATGCGAAATCGATAGTTGGAGCAGCCTGCGCACGCGTCTGACTGAATCCACATTCTCCGATCCAGACAGAGTCGCGAGCGACGACGTCTTGGCAACAGATCAAGACGGACGTCAGGAACAATGCGAGCCAGCCAAGTTCCTCGGTCGCCCATCATCAATTAATTAATCCCGACGAGTCCAGGTCCGGGATGAGTTTCTGTCGCAGCCAGAAGGAGAGGGGTAGCAGAGTGACCTTCCACCAGTTGCTTAGACAACATAGCTGGCATTGTACATTCAAGTTTCTGGGAGGGCGAACCTAGGAATAACATCTCAGAGGCCGAGTGAGGTGACCGGTGATTCACAAGGGAGCGATATCTGATAGCATCAGGACCGCCACCCTAGCATGATTTTCTCGCACATGTGATCAACATCACACAACAATGCGAACCGGCAGAAGGCCATGTGGACTTCGGACCACCGAGGGCGCCTGCGTAGTTGATCTCGAAAACGGCGCTGTGCCCGATGGCTGCGCGGACGAGTGTGCGCTCGCGGGAGTCGCGGGTAAGGTGTGGGGTAGCGCGGTGGTAATGGGCGACGACGGTTGACGCGTTGACGACGCGTCGGGTCCGCTGGGGACGCGTGACGTAGGAACGAGTGCGATGGTCGTATGCATCAGTGATAGACCCATTGGCACTCGTCCACCGAATACGGGAGAAGCAGTCAGCCCAAGTGTGCAGGAGGCACCTTTCTCGCTGTTGTCGTCGAGATGTAACCATGTAGATACAGCGTCCCGGCGTGGCGGTAAACTAGTGTTGGAGACAACAGCTTCAGTACAGGCATTAGCGTGTCCAAGATGTTCGCATGGGTCTTCGACGACGGTGGCCTTGAAAAGTGGAAGGGATGAACAGTGCTAGTGACACTTGCTCCCCTCTGTAGCAGTGTGCGACGATAGGGTCAAAGAACTGGGGTTTAGGCCCAATTTGTGGCGATTCATACCGGGAAAACGGGGGTATATACAGCGACAGAACATGGCAGACAGCTAGCATTCGTGTCGGACGCTTGGCAGCATTCAAGCATACCCGTTCTTTCCAAAGACGACTCCATAGGCACCGCCCCCCTTTCCAAACATCTTGCGCAAATCACTCGCCAACTCGTTTGGTTTTTCGTATGCGGCGAAATGACCTCCGCTGGCATGTTCGAATTCAGCTACGACGCGATTGCCTCGCCGAGTCCAACTGTACACAAAGGGAGGGGGGTTGAGGTGCCTCGATGGTGTCAACAGGTGGTGGGGGACTCACGCCTTTGGGAGAACAACGACATCCTTGGGAAAGAGAGAGAAGCCCATCGGAATCTTTGGATATTGAGACGGGAACGAAGCAGACACTTCCCCTTTGAGAACCTCAAAGTAAATCCTCAGGGAGGCGGCCGGGCCGGCACGTGAAAACCAGAAGAGGGAAATCCAGGTGAGGACTGCTAGCAGTCAGCGTGGCTGAGGACGTGGACTGTGCTATGTAGCTCACCCTCGTCGTCTTCCCAGGGATAATTGTCCGTCCAGTTGTGGAGCTTTTCATAGATCCAGGCGAGCAGTCCGACGGGACTGTCTGCCAGGGAGTAGCCGAGCGTCTGAGGCTGGGTGGCGTGCTCTGCAAAGTAACCGTTGCCTTTGGTCCGGAACCACTGTACACGCGTGAGGCCCTCTTTCTCCTTTGCGGTCCAAGGTGTCAGCAAGAAGAGGAGGAAGGACAACGGTTCCCGGAAAGGAGACGGAGGTGAGCCACTGGGACAAGTGATGGGTATGATTGCTGGTCAACAAAGTGAGAACGCACATTGGCATGTTTGTGTGCCAGGCTTTATGATGCCTTCCGCCGTATTCGATGGCCATGTGTTGCGTTATCTGGACTGGTTGAGTCATCCTCCGCAAACGATGTCATCATGTGAATTATACCGTGTGTCCCCAATCTCCGCCCTGAGTGACTACAGTTCATCAGGCCGCTGGAGTGCTGGGAAACATTGATGGTAAACGCACCATACTCGTCGTAGCCCAAGGCGAGCATCAGCTTGTGTGCAACCTGTGCCCAAGGATGTGGTTGATGGAGGGTATGATGGAAAAGAGTACACACCTCGGCGTACTGTTTGATGGCGAAGCCCTGCATTCGAGGTGCTTCAGAAAACCCAAAGCCAGGTAAGCCGAGGACGACGACGTGGAAGCTGGGGTGGTTGGTGGATGAAGCGGTCAAGAGAGGGAGCAGCTTGCGCGCCTCGAGGAACGTGCCAGGCCCTGGATGGTCGGTTGAGTGTGCTGAAACGGAGATGGGTGAAGTGTGCATACAACCGTGGCAAAAGAGTAGGGGAATTGCGTTCGGGAGGGTGCTCTTCTTGTGCACGTAGTGAATGTTGAGCGCGCCAAAGTTGTCGACGTTGATGTCGCGCGTGAACATGGGCAGCTCGTTGTTGAGCTGTTCCTCGTGGACGCGCCAGTCGTAGTCGGTTTTCCATCGTTTTACCAGTCGTTGGATGTCGGCGAGGGGAGCGCCGTATTTCCAGGCGGCGTCGTCGAGCTCGTCGGGGAACGTGGAGAGGTCGAGTTTTCTGTAGAGCAGCGCGAGCTCGCTGTCGGGGACGGCGATCGTGAACGGTGTCTCGGCCATTGGCGTGCGGGAGGAGCGAAGTAGGCTGACATTTTTTGGGTCCCGTAAGTGGGCCCGGTTATCTCCGATGCTGGTACGGGGCCAGCCCGATTGAATGCCTTTGATCTTGATCTTGCCACGTGGCGTTGCAGATCTCGATCGTGAGATCCAATTGAAATGAACCTGATTTTGCCCGCAGCCTTTCCTTTTCCTCCCCGTCTCGTTCCTCTTCTCTCCACTTCCTCCCCCCCCTTGCCGTCCTTTTTTTCTCTTTTTTCTGCTCCTCCCCAAAGATGAACATATCGAATCTCCTCCAGGACTCGCCTTCGCAGCTCCGCAGACGACCCCCGCAGTCCCAGCGCGAGTCCCCCCCGCTCCCCCAATCAACCCCCCCATCGCTCCCCGCCGCACCCGTCTCCCCCCCGCCCCAGCACCACCACACTCTCCAGCAACCCCCCCAGCACCCGCCCGCCCCGCCTCCGTATCCGCCTCCCCCCACCTCATACTACCCCTCCCACCCCTCCTTCCGCCCGGACCCTCCTCCGATGCACCACATCTCCCCGCGTCCCCCACAAATCCAGCCCGCCTCCATCGATCTCACCCCCGCCATGGCTAGCCTCCAACATCCGTCTCCCGCGCCCCCACCTCACGTGCACCCTCACACTTCCTGGGGTCCTCCACCCGCACCGCGTCAGGGGTCCTCCCCTCTCGCAGTTTTGGGACAGGGCCCCGCGCCACACCATCCGCGATCCCACCAGCAACCTCCCACCCAAATCAAATCGGCTATGCCCGGCTCAGGTATCCCTCTCTCCTCCTCCCGCTCGACAGGCACTAATCTCATCATGCTCGCCATGTCGCTGTGCACTTTTTTTCCCCTTTTTTCCATCTAAACCCGCCACCTCTTAGAGCGCAGTCCTGTCGTGCCGCGTGGTCATGCGAGCGGTAGCTCGACACCTTCAAATATCGGTGCGTCCCCACGACCA
Organism: Pulveroboletus ravenelii; assembly: GCA_038090235.1. Lineage (NCBI taxonomy): Eukaryota > Fungi > Basidiomycota > Agaricomycetes > Boletales > Boletaceae > Pulveroboletus > Pulveroboletus ravenelii. The sequence continues at coordinate 3,881 of JBBPMH010000155.1, read as the reverse complement.
TCCTCTCTGTTTCTTTTCTCACACTCGCCTCCCGCTACAGCCGCCCACTCCCCCACTTCAAAGCCCTTGTTGACCACCCCTGCCGGCGTCCTCATCCTCGATAAACGCACTGCCGACGAGCAAATGGCCAGACCTGCCGTACAGGCCCAAGTCCAACCCCATCCCGGTACTAGCCCTGGTGCCAGTTTCAAATCCGGGCGAGAGAGGGAAAAGGAATGGGATCGCGAGCGCGAACGTCAACAAGAGGATATGGATTTCATCCGCCACGTAGCCAGGGAGCGTGTCACCGGTCCCTTTGACAGAGAACGGGAGAGGGAAAGACCCCTTCCGTCCCCACGTGATCGTTCGCTAGCATCGCCCCATGAACGCCCCCTCACATCTCCTCATGATCGCCCGATCCCCTCTGCTCATGATCGATCCATTCCTTCCCCTCACGAGCGCGACCGCCCTCCACCCCACATGCATAGAATATCCCCCCTTGCTCGCCCCGCCGCCCAAGTGCCCCTCCCCCTACGAGCACCTGCCCCGGCCCCGGCACAACAATCACCCCCAGCAACCCACCGCATGACCGTAGGTCCTCCACATGATCGCATACCACCCCCCAACGAGCGAGACCGGATGCCCCCCCCTCCTCGGGATCGTCCACATGACAGGGATCGCTTGCATGGGCCACCCCCCTTCTTGCATTCACACAGGCAAGCGCCTTCCCTACTCCCGGGCCAGGGTCAGTTCCAGGCGCATCCTCCCGAGTGGGACCCAGCGCGCGAGCGTGACGCGGCTGTCGCTCGCGAACGGGAACGAGAGCGGGACATGTCCATCAGCGGTCCTCCACGTGACTTGGTTCGGGAGAAAGACCTAGACCCGACGCGTGACCCCGAATATGGCTATCACCCCGACCATGACCGGGCTTATCTAAGGGAGCGTCAACGGCTGAGAGAGGCACCGAGGGACCAGGCCATGCCTCCCCAACGCGAGCGCGACGTGATCCCCCCAGCTCAGAGGGACATCACCGTTCAAAGAGAGAGGGAGAGGGAAATGCACCCCATGCGCGACCGCATGATGGAGCGCGAACGCGAACTGATCCCGAGGGAGATGGATGGAATGCCCATCTCACAGCGAGAACGCGACATGCGCGAGCGCGAGATGCACATCCGGCGCGAACGTGAACGCGTCGCCGGTTTACACCGCGAGGGGGAAACCGGACTAGGAATCCCCCCTCGAACTCACGATCGCGAGAGGGAGAGAGACCGCGAACGTCGGACACATTCCCGCATGCCATCGCCTCGCGGGATGAACATGGGCGGACCAGGCGTCCCGCCTCCTTCCAGCGCGACCACGACCGGACCGGGTGCACCCGGATCACACCACCCGCCACCTCCGCACGATTACCCCCGGGAACGCGAACGGCAACTTGCCTGGGAACGGGACCGAGAACGCGAGCACGAGATGGACCGTCGACAATACCGCGAGAGAATGCCTATTCCCGACCGCGAGCGCATGGCCATGCCCGTCCCAGAGCGCGACATTCCGCCTACTGACAGGGATCGCGCCATGACCGAACGAGATAGGGCGATATTCGAACGCGAACGCATGACTCTCGATAGGGACCGTGCCTTTGAACGGGACAGGCTGGTAGAGAGAGAGAGAGTTTTCTCTGAACGAGATCGCGTGATGCATGAACGGGAGCGCCCCCTGCCTCTCGAACAACGTGCCGTTCTGGAGCGTGAAAGGGTCATTCTGGAACACCCTGGTGATCGTGAACGCATGCCCTTGCGGTCTCACCCATCGGACATGGCAGAACGCGAACGGCTGGAGGTATTCGAGCGGGAGAGAGAGCGTGAACGCCTCGAGCCTGCGGAGAGAGACCGGGAAAGGGGAGTCGAGGCCGCGAGCGCAAGCGGAGCAGAACTTGCCAGAGACAGGGAAGGCGATAAAGACCGAAAGGTCGTCGATATACCGATGATCGAACGTGAGCGCGATGAACGTCCAACCGGGCCCGGAGCTGACCGGGAAATGGATGAGAAGCGCGAGAGGGAGCGACTGGACGTTATGGAACGCGAGCGGGACAGAGAGCAGGGGCCGATGAGTATTCCTAACCGCGAGGGAGAGCACATCGAAGTTGAGCGCGGACGAGTGGAGACCCGGGAACGCTTCGAGATGATCCAACGGGAACTCAACGAGCTGGTCGAACGCGACAGACTCGCAGGCCTCGACGCCATGGAGCGCGAACGTCTCGGGAGATTGGAACGCGAAAGCTTTGAGCTGCTTGAGCGCGAGCGATTGGAGATGCTCGAACGTGAGCGGCTGGAGATGCTTGAACGCATGCCCAGTGCCGAGGAACTCGCGAAAGCCAGGAAGGAACGAGAGAAGAAGCCGTTTGTCAGTCTTGGAACGTATGTTTGGCCACGGACGCCTTTTCCTTACTATTTCCCGGAATGGATTCCTACACCTGTCGCCGAAGAGGACAAGCCGGCCGAGCCAAAAGTCCCGGAGGTTGGATCTAGTTCAAGCTCTTTGGTTCCTGCCTCCGCGCTGCGGTCTAGCTCTGCAACCACTCAGATACCTACTGAACTCCGTCTTACAGTTCTTGTTCCACCGTCGTTTCTACCCCCTGCAAGACCTCAAAAGTTCCGCCTTTGGGGAGGCGGTTTGCCTCCTCCACCGCCATTCCCATTCACCCCCTCCATCTATTCGTTCTCGCGACGTCGTGTCTACACAGACGATTCCGATGTCATCCAATGTGCAGTGCATGCTGGCCTACTGACGTGGAGTGGTATTGCTCAGGCAAAGAAGGATGGCCGGACGATACGCGTCGTACTCGCCCTCGTACCTACACTCGCTTCGTCCTCTGGCGCTGTCAAAAGTGGGCAAATCGATAGTCGTGCTGGCATGAATGGCCTGAGTGCCAACGGTCACGTGAATGGCACTACCAGTGTTCCGCGCACACGCACCAATACGCCTCTCCCACCACCGACGTCCTCGGCGCTTTCCACGTCTTCCTCAAACAATGACCAGCCTCCTGGTTACGCGGGGGGTGTTTGGGCGAGCCGTTTCATCGGTGGATGGGGCGAGTCATTTTACGGCGAAGAGAGCGCCGGGAGGGGCGATAATGCTGACCGAATGTCGAGTTTCGAAGAAGCCGAAGATGACGGAAGAGGGTGTGTCAGCTGTGGGTGGGGATGGGGCCACGACGGGAGTGCGTTCGAAGTCATCAGCGTCAATGTCGTCGAGGTTCGTTTGTTGTTCGTTCCCGGTCCTACTTGGCTAACGCGTCGCTTCAGCGAAATGCACACGTTGCACCTGGTCTTGGAATCCGCAATCGTGCTCAACGACTGGCAGAGTATACACAGCGTCGCGCTGACGTTCTTGGTCTTTTCCTGCCCTCGTTGCCACCCCTCCTTGACGTGACAAATGCGCCCAAGAGACGAAGGATTCAGGTGGACTTTACGGAGATGAAGAAGGCAGGGCTGAGTGAGGCGACCGCCATCGCCGAGGAGGCGCGGAAGATGCAAGCCATGACCATCTCGTTTGGCGTTCCAGACCGGAGTAGGAGTAAAACTGGGATCGGGTATGTGTTCTTCTCTCGCGCCCCAATCCCCAGACTGACGGACATATGCAGGTTCAAATACAACGCGCAAGTCGTACAGTGCGCACTCTTTCCTCGCCCTCACCCAGGGTCGACGGTCAACCCCTCACCGCCGAAGCGCCGGAAGCTGGCCGTCGGACAGGAAAGTCAGGCTGACGGTGACGTAGATATGGATACGGATACCGCGGACGACGCAGAGCGGGGAGTCGTGCTCGAGAGTTCGAAGGAAACGTACCTCGTCACGCGAAGTATGCACGAAGGCAAGGCGCGCTATACGCTTTCAGTGCTCGGTCCG
>JBBPMH010000154.1:0-50882 GCA_038090235.1 Pulveroboletus ravenelii | reverse complement strand
CATCGGCCACTTTATAAGAGGCTCTTGGACGTTGACCTTGCCGTTGCGGCACTTCTCCCTCGAATTGCGCGCGTTTACCCTCGGGGTGTCTATGCTGGCCAGGTGGGAGTTCGCAGAAGCCCTGTTTGATATCTATATTCCCCAGGTACGCCGTCGTCTTCCATACCATTTCATATACCAAAGACTGCGCTAGCCCATCAAAATTGCCTCCACCGCAGACCCCAACGCGACGCTCGTTTCCGGCATCACGTCCGCCAATCCATTGTACCTCCACTTTGCTTATACTGAGCTGCGTGACGTTGCAACCGCCCAAAGTGCTGCCAGTGCTTCTCGTCGAACAGCTCTGTTCGCTGACCAAAAATTCAGCCCGAGTCTGTGGAGTGTTTTGGCGCGCGAATCACTTTTGCGTCTAGGCCACGACTATCAGACGTTCCTTCGTAGAGGCGTACCCGCCCCTGCCGACCCACTCGCGCCCAGCGCTCCTCCGAAAACTCTGCAACCACCGTCGACGCCGCTACTACGAAAGCCGATCTTGAAAGCCCCACAGCAGTCCCCCATTTCAAAGGTGCTGGATACATTTGCGTCCGATTCAGACCTCTCCAAGGCTGCTGATGCAGTGGCTTCCGAGGTAGGCACGCGAATCATGGAAGCACCAATTCCCGAACTCTTTCGCTCTGCATCCTCACCACCTGCTGCCGCCGCAGCTTCGCCGACAGTGGTGGCAGGTGCTACAACTCCACCACCAAGCGTGATTGGTGCCTATATCTCGCGTCTGAAGACGCAGTGCCAGAGTTTGGTCATCAAGTTTTTACCATCGTGGTGTAGGGATCTGTTTGCGCGATGGGACGCATGGTGGACGAGGGATCGCGTCAACAAAGTCACAGAAAAGTGTCTTCCGAATCGAGATCTTGACGCACTCATCGTTGAAGGTGCGCCTATGAAGAAACATGCTGGGTGATTGAGTTGCTTATGCCAACCACAGTACTCGCTGGTCTAGTCTGCGCTTCGCTGACCGAGGACCGCTACGGCGTGGTCCAACGGGATATTCCACGCATTCTAGAAGCTTTCTTGTCGTTCTTAACCGCTCTAGAGGAGTATCACGTCGAGGTGACTCAACTCTATGTGCCCCCCACGCCGGATGAGATCATCCAAGGGGACTGGAACGTTCTTAGAGAGAAGGAACGCACCAGGATTGAGGTAGCGAAAGCCACCGAGGCGATTGGTATCGTTACTGATGGTACGCTTTCTTTGCGCGCTGCACTGTCCCGCATGGCTGATCGTGTTACTCCTTGCGCCTAGCGTTGAAGTCGGGTGTTGCTGATATTGCGCGGACATTTGGGGAGAAGCTTGTTGCGTTCAAATTCCCGCCCAGAACCGCCAAGAAGCTCCAGTCATTTGTAGATTACGCATGATGGGGAGGAGGGGTTCATGCTCCACATTAATGATAACGCGTTGCCTTTTTCGGCAGACATGCGCTTAACCTCATGCTGAGCCATGCGGCCCCACAAAGGCGCGTAACAAAGGGAACATATGCACTCGTTCCAAGGGATGTCTGTCTACATGGGATGTCAGGACGAGCATCATCGATCAACAAAAGCGCTGGGGCGTCTGGGTCGGCAGTGAGGGGTGTTACCCGTGCCTCCCTGTTCCCTCACTATGCCGGTACCGCGTCACGATCAGCCTTCTCGGGAACCCCAACCACGCTACGCCCGGCTCAAAACGCGACTTCGCTTCGCTTCGATCACATCGCTGTCTAGTAGGCAGGATTTGGCGTGCGGTTGCCCGGAAACTTGCGGACACACATCATTGGGTGATATGCAATAACCTTTACAATGATCGTTTGGCACCCGAGGTCAGCCAAGTAAAAATGTCGGCTTTGAACGGTGACGATGATTAGCATTGGGGGGTTCCTCTGTCGAACCTGCCTATCACGATTTCTTTATGGTGCATGCTAGCCTGATCGATTGGCCAATTGTTGTGATATGAGAACTGGGGACTTGGAGGAAGTACAGCAATGTGGGGCACCGCGATGACAGTAAAGATGAATTCCACTACGAAAGATCCCGCGTGCACATGCCGCGCTCTGAGAAAAATGCGTTAATGATGCCATTTTCATCTTCAATATCATGATCGTATTAATTGCCTGACCGCCTAAAGGGGACATAAGGGGACATACAACACTAATGATCCATATCAACACGCTATCGACGACATCCTATAGGTGGATATGTAAAACCATCCACGACCAACCGCTGGGGTCCATGACATGCCATTGGGGTTCCCACAGCCCTCGAGCATGCTCCATTAACGGTAAGAGTACAACGCAGGTGTCCCAAAGGGGCGCATGCGTGGCCATGACGAGGCAAAAACGAGCTTGGGTATAGCGCAAGCGCGCTGGCGATCTCAGCAGAGAGAGAAAGAAAAAGTGTTGGGTAACTGCAATGATGAGTGAGCTAGCTGTCGTGCACGAAAAACGACTGTTATGAGACAGCAGGTTCTGAAACGGGGGACGGTGTGGAGTCCTCTCTGCTATACTCCGGATCTTGCTCCGAAAGTACGGATATCGATGGCATACTGTATCGACGTCTCTCCAACCCGACGTACTGGTAAACCCGCTCCCTACCCGGAAGGGCCGCTCGTACCCGACGCTGCACCTCATCCAATCGTCCACTGGCTTTCCAGAGCCCGAGTTGGTCCCACCGTGCTCTCATCGCCATACGAAGGGCGGTACGACGCCGTGCGAGGGACGCACGGGACGGATAGAATGAGACAGGCACCGATACACTAGTGGGCGTAATCGGATGTTCTATAAGCAAGATTAATACAACACGACTGGACGCGCACGTGAAAACGACGTACCGGACGGCACGGCTACATTGACAGGGGGTGTCGTAGGAGGCACAGACTAGCCCGCAGACTTTGTCTGTTTGAGGAAGATCTTGATCGATCCTGAGAATCAATAGGCGTGGAGGGGGAATATGCAAGCGGTGAGGATCGCTGGATAAAATGATCCATTCGTGACCTCATGCCGCTGGATGGGGAGGGAAGCGGAAAGGATGATATGGAGGGCAATGCGCGTTGCAAAGAAACAAAGAGCAAAGAAAGCGTCCGAACGAAGTTGTGGCATGATGCTTCCTAGAGCAAGAACGAATGTAGGAATCTAGGTTGGCAAACTTGTCAGGGAACTCGGTCGTTGATACTGCATTCCCACCTCCATCACAGCGCACAAACAAAAGATATGGCTCCAGTGCCGCCGAGTGGTAAAGTCGACGATGAAAACACAAACCGAGTGGTGAATCCAGCCAGTGAGCAAGTTGACCTTGCTTGGATAGAACAGGGTTCCCATCGTCAAGCCACTAAGATAGATTGGTCATGCGAGTAAACGGAGCAGCGATTGAACCAACGCGAAAAGGTACGCCTGAAAGAACCTGCTAGCACTGTCGGCCGCGACGAGGGGAATAGCCACATGCTTCAATTGCCCTCCAGAGGATACGTATTGCACAACCAACGGGAGACTGAAGACGGACATGACGGCGCTACTGAGTAATGTGAGCAACCATGAGCGCTACTTGAGGGTCGCGCAACGCGGGACGAGTTGAAGGTAAGAGACAACCGGGAGGACGAAAGAAAACCAGAAGCGGCCGTCGACGTCGCCAGACGTGACAGGTCGGGGAGGAAGCTGTCGACAGAAAATGCCGCACCATCGGAACTCCCTAATGCGGTGTTTGGCCCCTTTCCCTTTATGAATTGTGGTGAGACTGGCTGGCTTAATGTTTGTTCGACTCATATGTTGGCTCCAACGACGCTACGTAACGGTCAATTGAGGGGCACAAGTACAGAAGCACAATACCCCTGGATTTTTATATGCTATTCAAGACTAATAATCAAGCATTCGAAGAAGTCTGGCATGCATTATCTATAAATCACGATTATATTATTATACCTGGCTTGCACTCTTTCAATCAAACCGTAATCTCCTACATCAGAGTCTATCATACAAAAAAGGGTGGGCGTCAGTAACGTTACACCATACAACTAAAAATGCGTGCACCCACTCACCCATCATCGCCGACTATCGGTGAGCATCTCGCCGTAGATACAATTTATCCATTCATCGGCCCAACTACACACCAGGCTCTAGCATTGCGATGATGCTCACCGGGACACCGTTCTTGAGGAAGTCGACAGACCTGTTCGAGATCGTCACGTTGCGCCAGCGTCGCCCTGGAAATCCAACACGTCTGCCGTGTCAGCACGAACCACGAACGAAACATAAACAGGAGCACAAAAGCTTATTCGGGAAGCCAGACGGCCCAGACGGCATACCCATCCAAACCCGTGAGGATGACGAATTCGAGACAATCTACGAGGAATGTGAAAAAAGTCAACTGGACGATAGACAACAGATAACGAAACACAAAGGGGCGACGTACGAGCATGACAACAGAAAGAACTATGTATTGTTCGCCCCTTGAGTATGTGTTGGGTGACACCGTCCATGATACCCATGAGCCAACCAGACGTGACACCGTTCCCGGGCGCAATGCCGCCCATGGCCAAGAACACAATCGTCTACGTGAACTTACCAGAGTCGTCTTGCAAACCTTGACAGGGTCACACCCCCTTCCACACACCCCACCTTTCTGAGGACACCTGTCACAAAGAAAGCGACAGTGGGTATGATAGCGACAGGCCAATCGTCACCGTACGGCGGTGATGATCACCGCAGAACGTTCCAGAGACACAAGTGTACCGTCGGACTACGTAGCTTCGAGTCGCCACGCGTCCAGCGCTAATAGGGTTTTACTCGGGCCTGCTTCACCGGTAGATTGTTCCGTGCGATTGTCCAAGGTATCTCTATTGGCGAGTACCATTTGAGCAGCGTCCAATGATGCAGATTTCACAGCTTCAAGTCTGATGCTCGTCTTCACCCGCTTCAGCCAAGTGACGATAGAAGGTGGTCTCCGACAGAATGCGGCCTCAACAATATCGCCGACGGGTGCGTACAAGTCGCTTCGTAAGGCCGTGGCTGGATGAGGGGCTCCTGGTCCACTGGATCTGGATGATAAGAGACACCCAAGTCTAGAAGCAGCTGGCCGTTTTCACAGCACATCATATAGTCCCAGTCCAAGGTAGGAATCTCCTGATAAAGGGTGACCAAGGGATTCATGGCTGAACTGGACGGAACGAAAGGTGGGTGGGTATTAGGACGTTATGTTGCATGTAGGACTCGGACGTTGTACGTGCTACTTCGTCTTGTCAATTAATGCATGCGAGACGCATGCCTGATTAGCTGATATGATTGCAATATCGATGCTGATAACAAGTCGCATTGCAATAAAGAACACGAGGACTACACAATATGTATAGAAAAATGAGGTCTGGTCATGTGTGGTAGGTCATAATCGGTTCTCACTGGGGGTACCCGTCAACCGGTCACAGCCGCAGCTGTGTGATGGGGCTGCGCACGCAAGGGAAGATGGGATTAATTTTGTACTATCGCGCATCGGCGCCGCTATAGATTGCCTCGCAGGCACGGGACCACCAAACACTATGAATACTACCACAGAGATGAAGGTTGACAGTATAGAGCAACTCACGCGTCGTAAGCAAACATATATAGCCTCATCTCCCGTCGCGAGACAATTAGACTAGGCACCCCCGATGGCACAGCCCACGAATGCACGACTCCCTACCGTGGATCGGGCTCCGACAGCGATAAATTCGATTTGAAACCCAAGCTTCGACGTCGATCGGTGTTGATGTGCTTCCTGTTCCTACACGGCCAGAGATGACTTGCTTGGGAAGTCGATCGGGAATGCTCCACAGATGAGTGACGTTGAGATTTGCACACTGGCATAAGAAGCCAAGTGCGATTCGTTGTGTAAGCCTCCCTCGATAGGCTTGCGATCAGTAGCTCACTCGACGCCAATCCCTGGACGTCACGATGCCGCGTCTAAACGAGAGGCGAAATGAAGGGGGACCTAAAATCCATGGTTGCCTCGGCTGAGAAGTTCGTACGCCCCACGGAGGAGCCCGCCCGACCACGGAGAGGTGGGGTGTGGACACAGATGAGAGTCCAGGGATAGGTGTCATGCGGTGGATAAAGTTCAGCACGCACAGCCAAGGTAACAATAAAACAGACGCCATAACATCTCTTGGAAATGGATCCGTGGATATGCGTGAACTCGGGCGATCCGGAATGGGGAGTAATCTTCTTTGAAGTTTCTCGATTCGGGCGGGCGCAGGCGTAAAATTTCATGGGACAGCCATGGAACGTTGGCACTGTGCGGCTGGTGGCTGGGGGTAGATCCGGTACGATGGATGATCAGACAGGGATAGCAAAGAGCCACGCCTGACAAATGGACTAACAATTGGTGGACAATTAGTGGGACGCAACGTGGGACCGGAGAAACCGTCCTGCCCCGCTTCATTTCCTTTTTCGTCTAATTGTATCTTCCCTGTTTCTCCCTCCTTTATTGTGTTCTGCCCTCACGAAGTCGCGTATTCGTTTGTCTGTGATCTTCTATAATTGTAGTCCCTCACTACCAACACAAAAGGATTTTTCCGTGCTCTCCTTCAGCACCCGTTCAAACAAAAAGCCCTCGGATCGCTTTTTTGTTTTCTACCCGTGGTCTTGGACACGCTTCTCGACCGAGTCGCCCAAGATGGACACATGGATCACTCCCTCCAGCTATAAAACACTCGAAACAATGACAGAGGTCCGCCAGCAATCTCTTCGCGTTATTCACAGTCTAATCACACCCCATCTGATCAAATGGCACCCGCTGCAGCCAACTATTACTCCCCTCCCTCCCATCCAGTTTCGAAGCAACGCGGTCATCGCATCTGCGATACCTGTGGCGCAGTAGAGAACCCGTCGATACAAAAGTTCCGCTATTGTGGTGGCTGCGTGAGTCATTGCGATACGATTGCACACTACCCATATCTGACTGCGCTTCGCACAGATGACGACCCAATACTGCGTACGTTGCTTATCGTGCTCCATCAGGCAGCGTACAGCTATATTTACATTGTCTCGTAGTCCCCTGACTGTCAGAAATCGCACTGGCCTTCTCACAAGGCTATCTGCCAGCACACGGCTGCGCAGGTTTCAGGGGCAAAACAACAACCCATAAGCGTCGCATTCCCAGACGAAAATTTGGCCAAACACCTCCGTAAATTCACCTCCACGCATACATCCCTATTGGGATGGGCTGGTTTTCAAGCGCTTCAATTGAAGCGCCTTCCTGCCAACATCCGGCAGAACGCCCTTCTCATCGAACTCAATTATAATCCACACGCCGAGTCACTTTGTCGGTATGTGGTCTGATTCCCAGGCCTGGTCGCTCCCTCTCATTTGGATCTCTCCAGATTTTCGGTAGCAGGGACGCACATCGTACCAAGGTCATACGTGACCAGCCACGACCCACTCGTTGCTACGGATATTGATCGGAGAGAGGAGCGGTGTCGCCGGAGCGGCGGCATTGGGGCCCTCGTTATCTTGGTGCAATGCGGCGGCATCAGTCAAGTGATGCCTGTCGAGGTCGATCCGCCTAGCAAGATCGCCTGGGATTCAAGGGACGACTGGCCAGAAGTCCTCCGTCACTTTGTCGAATCCGGACGGACGGATTTCAAGCCCATATCAACAACAGCCAGAGGGTGCGCTTTATTCCTCCGTGGTCTCTTTATTTGAGCTCATGTGTGATGTGAACAGGATCGTCTACGAATGAATACGTTACCACTTTGCTTTATCCTTTGTTTTTCTGCCGCGCTCTTCTGGTTTTTGATTCCTTATGACCCAACGTGGATCGTTGTTTGCATCACCCTTTAATTCGCATCGCTATCGCTTCGGGCAACCTTTGGTACTGCCCACCATCATGTATCTCCATACCATGCTTTGTAACACTAAAAACGGATTCCGCTGTCCTTAATGTCTAGCAATAAATGATATGTAGAGATTCTCGAACCTTCATATGGGATATGACTTGCTGACTAATAAGGTGCTATGGCTGAACTTCGTTACATCCATCGTCCACTATTTCCTAACCATCATGATGACTACTGCGACCCAACGGAGACCACTTACGTCTGCTCCCGCAGATGGGTCCCGCACAATCACACTTCGAGATGCCCAACCGCGCCCAGAAGGCGACGCCACTGCTGGCGGTGGTGCAGGACCCTCCTCTGGGGAAGCGAATGGGACAGTGGGCGTACTCAAGCTCCGCGGTGCCCAACGACGTACGCGCCAACGTGTCGCTTGGGGCTCCGACGTCGTCGACAATGAAGGATGCGGGAAGAAAAAGTCCAAGAGTGCGCGTTCCGTTCATGCCCATCACCTCACCACACATATACTGACGAGTGCGATCATCTACGCCGTCTTGTGCATGACAGTTTGTTGTATATATCATAAGCCACGGCAGTTTGACGAGTCGTCATCCGACTCCGAGTCTGCGTCTGCATCGGACTCGGACTTGGACTCGGACTCGGGCAGAGGGCGGCGTTATAACGGCGATCGGGCTCGTCCGACGAGGCACCGTCGCCATGCATCTCATAGGCATAGCTGCGGACACACTATGCGACGAGAAGGGCAAGGTTCGACTGTACACGAGCTAGATCAGTCGGACTCGGACCCGGACGCGAATGCGTACGAGAAGGCTCCGAAGCGGAAAGCCTAGAGTGAGTAGAAATGTGCGGATCTTTATCCTCGTGGCGGTGTTGAAAACAAAGGAAGTAGACTGGTTCTCGACGTGTTGTCACTATTACTTCCTTCGAGGCCTTGTATGCCAGTGATATTATATCACGCGTGGCAGCTGGGGGTGACATGGCCATCCGATAGCAAGCAAGAATGTAACTTGGTATGGATACAATATACACGGTTTGTTACTTCTCGTTTTCGTAGCTTGTTCCTTACTTGAGCCGAAACGAGCGACACCGAGGTATCCCGTGCACGGTAGGGACAGTTTCCGTCGAATCTTCATTAGCTAGGAGAAACTAGTCGCAGTACTGCCAGAATTCAGGCCACAACACATACCTCCAACCTGTTTTGCCTCCGGGTCGTCCTGACTTGTGAGCACCTTTGTTCTTGGATTTTAGGGCCGATATTGATGTCATAGCCCTCCAGGGTTCTTGGGTTTCTAACGCTTGTCTGGATAAGGCTCGAGCTCTAGAGCAGCGAATCAGGTGTCTGCAACCTGAGAACCGAGTCCGACGCAGCTTGGATTTCATATCGTCAGCGCACGGGGACAACATGCAGCGGCCACGTGTAGGAGTGGCCGCCTTCTTTCCGGTAGTCTTTCCCGAATGGGACGTCGAGACGACCCTCTCCCTTGAACCGGGAGTGCTCGATAAAGTGAAGAAGCATGTCAGATGTGTGCTCGTCCAGAATCCGCCTTGGACTTGTTGAGTCTGCGCAATTCGTCTCCACGTCGTGATATTTTTTGAGACTGAGGCAATCGAAGAGCGTACAATTGCTGTTATGATGGCCGCACTGCGTTCGGGTGAGACTCATCTTTAGGCTGCTAAAAATACTTGATTGTAGACTTCATGCCTCGAGTTCAGCCCCTGGCCTCGTAAGACTTAACTGCCGGAGCCATCGAGAGAAAGCTTTTAATTACGTGCATGATGTAGAGAGGCCCGCCGGGGGATCGATTAAAAGGCATAGCAACCGAAAAGTGAGACTCCAGCAAGGTAGCATCATGGCGTCATCTGCCCAACAAATCAACAACTTATTGCCCCATCATCTCTCTCAATGTCTCCTTCGCCAATCGAGGCTCAAAACGGAGACTAATAGGATCAAAATCATCCATGAGGCTATTCATGAATCCCATGTCATCAACCGGTTTGGACTCGTCTACGGAGAGTCGAAATGTCCAAAGGATGAGGAGGGTGCTGATAAAAAGGGACCTGTGAAGACGTCATTCTGTCAGTTCAGTTCCGCGCCGTTTCCCGCAAGGAACAAGTAGACCCGCCTGGTGGCAATGTGTTGTCCGGGACACACCCTGGATGATCTGTGATGAGTAACGTATCACTAGCCCATCGATTGGACTTGGTCACCGTCTGCCGAAACCAAAGTACGGAAACTTGAGGTCTTCCCTCAGGTTTCCGTCGGGTGTCAACCATCGTGTCAAGTGGAATGTGTCTGGGTCAGGGAAGACTTCCGGGTCGCGAGAGATGGCCCTTTTTGAACCCTGTTTAGTGTTGTCGTATCAATACGTGAGAAAGCCCACTCACCAGTGATTCCCGACCACCGTCGTCCCGGCAGGTATGTAGTAATCGCCCTGGGAGCAGTTGAACATGGTGACAACAATGAGTCACGGTACATACCCACACGATGTCTTCCGTGGCGCTGTGAGGGACGCCTATACAGAAGAAACGTCACTAAGTCATTACATATCGGACTAACGATGGACGCCGGCAGCTTACCAAGAGGCACCAGAGGCCGCCATCGCATTGACTCGAGAATGAACGCACGAAGGACTGGTAGCAAATTTTCATCGTCGAAAGTGGGCACTGCACACGTTCATGATAAGAGAGAGCCTCCACGAAGGAATCGAGAAGACAAACATCGACCACTCCCAACAACGGCATCCAGCTCCGCGTGCACCGCCGCCTGTGCATCAGGGTGGCAAGCAGCAGCCATCACGGCACTGGAGATAGCAAACGCTGTCTGACGTACACTGTCAGGCCGGCCGTATGGCGGGGTCAAACGACCTACAGAGTCTGAGCCAGCAGAAAACAGAGTACCAGCGAGGAACGCCATCTCGGTCTCATCGAGGCCGAAATCAATCTCTCGCGCAAGGAGGAACTTTGCAAAGGACGGGCCCGAATCGGGGTCATTCTGTGAACAGCGTTGGAATAGATCATCACCAACAAAGTAAGGAGAACACACTATCTGATGCTTAACTCTGTCCAACTGGGAAGAGAACATTGCAAGGTCCTCGGTGAACCCCCGGCGCAGTTCGCGTCCATACCATGGCCAGTACTTCAACCAAGGGAAGCCGTCGACGAAATAAGCCCCAGGGCGCACTGTCTTCAAAAACCGCTCAAGAGATTTCCGGACAAGCAACACTTCAGGATCGAACGCGTGCGTTGGCGTATTTTTCCCGTATGTGAGCTGAAGGGTGGTCGATGCCGCATATCTATTAGCAAGCTTCAAATATTTGCGCTCGAAAAAGGGAGATGGGCATACGTGCGTGCGTGGGTCCGATACTGCTCCGGGCTTTCTAGCAGATCCAGAACAGTCCTTTTTGCATGCGACATCTGTAACGAGTCGTACGCCCGTGCGGCTCTGGGCTGCAAGTGTGCATGAAGAGCTCTAATGCAATCGCATCAGCGACAAACGGTTATCCTCGCACAAGCGCCATCACGCGATATCACAGTACAATCATACTTGCCTTCGTTTCCGCCTCAACCGTTCTCCAACTCGCATGGGCAATAATCGTAAACCACCACCCAACAGTTCGCCACAGGCCACCAGCCGGGGTCGATCGGCCAAAGCAGCTCCCTGTTTCTCCATGATATCCATGGCGGCCTAGTACCCTGTCAGATCTACCAGTCCTGTCTTACACGGAACACGTAAGTACACTTGCCTTGTGGCGTCCAATAACGACGTAGCGGCTCGTGCCCGCCCTTAGAGATATGAGTGGTCCATACTGTTCGATCCAAGACCCATACGCCAAAAAGGGACTGAACGGATCCATGGGCATAATGATCACACGGACGAGATGAAAAGAGAACGTACTTTTTCTTTGGGGGGCGATGTCCCAAGATGGTATTTGCAGGTGGACCCGGAGGAAATCGATACCCCTTCTTGCGGACCGACTCGTCGCCATGACCACAGCCCATGCTAGACCAGGCGAAGGAAAGCACCAGTAGAATTCCCCCAACCACGAAGATGCCAAATGGCACATTCCCGTCGAGGAGCATTGCAATGGTTCTCGAGGAATCCGCACCTACGTGAGTGAGGGAAAGTGAAAGGGATCAAATCGTCCTGCATGGGCTGCGGCAACGGGTATTAAAGGACAAAATGCTTCTAGACCCTATCGGTACGTTACTAAGGTGCTGCAGTGTGCCACTCACTCCAGTATGTTCCGATGGTGTGACTAACCTTGATCTAGATGAGTTGTTAAATGTTAAACCTCCGAACTCGGCTTCATTCTGCAAAGCAACTGTGTAACGTTATCGCTTGACAGCTTTAATACCGCCGCTTATTCGAGAGTTGGAGGGCCCGAGAATCAGACCTTTCCCTTTCTGTACGCAATTTGCTGACGTGATTTTTCCCCACAACAATGGCCATATCATCTCAGGCATCAAGTGATAACGGACTTGGCGACATGCGGCCACGACACTCCGCAAACCTTCAGCTCCGCCCTCGGCAGGTCTGGGTACATGCTACCCATAGCAAACGACAGCCTACGCCCTCGGCACGTTACGCATCGACCAGGATTCGGCAGGTCGGCTCGTCTCAAACTGTCGGCAGGAACGACAGGGCTGGAGGAGGCCATAAGCCTGCATACCAGGCCATTCGAATCGGGGACGCGGCGGGGCACGGGTGCCCCTTACACCTAGCATAGCATTTTTGTCCTACAAGATTGCACCTAGCAAAAGGGTTGATTATTATCTTAGTAAAGGTTGATATATTGGGCATGTGATTTCCTTTGTTAAGGCCCACTAACGTAGAGTGATAAGCAGGTGTGAACTTAAGTGGGCTCATGTTTGGTCCTGGTGGCCAAATCCTAATTGCGCTGCAACAATTACTCTATGTACATCTATTCCTGGCTACTATCTGACATCCCGCCAACGCTGGAACACAATTACCGGCGGGGCAGTTCAACGCTTTTGAGTTTCATAATTGAGCCACACACCACCGCACGTAAACTGACGTTTCTAGACTTGGTGGTATTGAACCTAAAAAAAATTTCAACTGTCATGTAGGTAAGAATGCATGGAGCACTCCAGGATGAACCTGGCTGTGATGTCGCTCTCCTGTGGCGTCATGCGCGTCCTTTGCACGCTCCCTTGGCTTCTACACTCCATGTACGATGTATCCGACATATTTGACAAGGCCCCGACGTGGACCGTATCATCTGGTGCGTACATCATCCCGGTGCTCGGCTGACTTCCTCCAGACCTTCAAGTACCTGAGCTTTTCCCTCGACGGCACGGTGAATTGACGGGCATCTATAAATGCATCATCCTGTGGCATGGTCCAGGGACGCTGTTCGTCTCGTGTTCGTACCAGCCGGTCACTCTGATCCGACTTGTTTTGAGTTGTAGCCCGCACGCCGCTCTCGTACGCCGTCGCCGTTTCTACCGTGCTTGCGCTCCCAAACGCCTTCGGCGCCTCTCTACGACCTCCCGGTCACACATCTCTGTTCGACGAATTTGTTTCGTCGTTACACTGATTCTTATTATCTTGATTGCTCTAGAAATTCCGCTGTGCATGCGCTTCGTGGCCAGTTCACTCAGCTTGTCTCTTCATCCATAAACTATATACACAATTCAATGTCCTACTAGACCTCATACTACTTACATGTAATCTTCAGGCCAGATTTACTCAGGCGCAGACTTTCCCTCGTGTACAAGGGACCCATGCCTGCACGCATTTAAGAAAATCAGCTGTAAAGTAAGTGTATTGGTATTTACTTGCAAAAGGCTAGTGCCCAGTACTCCGCATGCCCAGAGCAAAAAGTACGTTAAGAAAACAAAGTCCATGTAAAATTCCCACGTTTTCATGAACAACACGTAGCATCAACGAGTCGAGTCTAGCAGCACTGGCAATGTTGTATGCAACACCTCACGACTAGGTATAGCAATGAAATGTCAATGGTCCAATCAATAGCTTTTCATGAGAGGAAAGCAATAGCAAAGAGTGTGCCGAGGATGCCAGAAACAGAGGAGATACCAAGTGCGGAAGCACCGTTCGACGTTGGGGACGCCGTACCGGCAGAAGAGGCACCAGAAGCTTTACCAGTTTGAGAAGCACTGGCTGTGGCACCGGTAGCCGTGGGAAGGGCAGTATACAAGTTTGTAGACTTGTATGTAACACAGTTGGAGGACGCGGGAACCTTGGGAGTATATGGAGCAGAAATAGTGCCAGTGTATGGTTGTGTGTAGGTCAACGTTGCACCGCCACTTGTGTAAATTCCAACGGGAGTCTTGAGATCAGCCTCGCAAACTTCGAAGGTGCCGTTCTGGGCATTGTTGGGCATGTTATAAAGGCAGCCCAGCACGTCGTAAGTGTTCTGACAGTAAGCGGACTGATTGGCTGAGGAGCTGGCAGGGTTACAAATGGTAAGACAATATATGCCTCCACCAATGAAGCTGCAATGCCAGTCAGGGGGAGTAACACGACAACAACATGAATACTGACGCATTCCAGTCCGTGATCTGCGTATAGGTGTTGTTGTCGGCGCCGACCTTCGGATAGGCATTCGAGTACATGAGACCACCAATAGGATTGCCACGCTGGACGGAAGTGCGATGAGGACAGACTTAAGATTGGGGACACGCGGACGAACCAAGTCAGCACCATGGGGGTCAAGTTCCCCGCCATAGTCACCGGCAGCCAAGTTGACCAGGGTCTGATCAATGAAACCGGCAATCTGAATGTATTCACTGGTGACGAGCATTTGGACACCTGTAAGTGCACCCGCTGGAATAAGACGAGTACCGTAGCCAGGCTTGGTGCACCAGGCTACTTCATAGGCCTCGGTGTCACCGATGGTGGAGTTTGGCTTGGGAGGGGCCCAGATACAGAAGTCTTAAAGTGGGCAAATCAGAAGGAATAAAGTGCAATTTAACATCAACATACTATCAATGTTGTTAATCAAGCTAGTCTGGCATTCCGACTGCTGGTTCTGCGTCGTCGAGTTGCAAATGTTGTAACCGACCTGCGGACCACGGATGGCAGAAGCGACGGGATCGACTTGGTACGGCTAACGTGAAAGAAAACTAAGAATTTGGGGCAGCAAAGACAACCAGGATACTCGCAATTCCGCTGGGGTAGGAATAAGTCTTCGCGGTGAGGGGAGTTGGGTCGGCAGGGTCAGGCTGGGCGAACGCCGACCTGGAGACGATAGCGACAGTGACGAGGGTGGAAAGAGCGAAGCGAGACATGTCTCAAAGAAAGAGGCAGCGACGAGCGAAAGGACAAAAAAAAAGTTGGGTAAAAAGGTGGGTTGTGCTCCATTGTCATCGTGGGTTAATATACCGCTATTTATGGAAGCTTTCACACAGTCATCACGGGACCAGGAAGCATCTATTAATAGAAGGCGTTGCTATTTCCGAAACAAGTACATCACATAGTTCATTAGAACAATTTCGTGGCCAGTGCCATCACGGAGGACATGTCGCTTGCATCGAGCTTGCCACTGCTCTGGTACTTTCCGAACAATTGCATCGCGCTCGCAGCGGCCGATTGCATGGCTACACCCAACCTTGATCACATGCACGCCCTCTGCAGTAAAGTGACACTCACCTTGCGCCTTGTCCTCCGGCTTGGCCCCTCCGCCACTCGATCCCCCGTTCTTCTTATCAAACAACTTGCCCGCATGAGACATCGCAAGCGCCATCTATGTTTCCATTAGCCATCCCGGGGACCAACTCATCCTTGCGACACGCACCAGTTTGTCTTGCATCCCGCGGCTGTCACCTGCACGTGCCGCAGTTGCGCCTGCTTCCTCTGACGAAGAACCCCCGGCCACGTTGCTTGCCTTGAACGCGCCTGCAGGCGCATTGGAGGAACCACCCGTACCTACAGTCTGCTTGAACGCCTCCATCGCTGCCGCCGCCCCAATGGAGTCACTATCCATCGGCCCATGGTGATCTCCCCTGTCATCCATTCGGCCGTGTGAGTAATCTGATGCACGATCACATTATTTATCATCTACCCACCCGTATGCCTTCTGATGCGCATCGACGTGCGTCTTGTAGTCATCATTACTTGCTTGTGTCTCGATCCGTTCATGCAGGCCTTGCGTAGCCCGGCGGTACACTTCAGGGTCATCGTCCCCATGCTCTCGCGCCAGAGTTGACAGATGCGCATAGCGGTCACCTTGACATAGATTATGACACTCAACCAAGCATCTGGGGGGAAGGGGGGTATCTTACCAGATGCGCCCTGCGGGTTGTAGTAACTGGCGGCCTCGCCCTGGGGAAATGACTCTGTTCGGTCGCTGGGCGGTCCGCCGTACCGCTCCTCTCCATCACGAGAAGCGGTAAATCCACCAGGTGGCGCATTGCCCCGGCCTCTGCCAGGGGGAAATCCCTGCGGCGCCTCGTATTGGGAACGACCTTGCGTCTGCGGCGATCCGTATCCGTACTGGTTCTGACGGTCGGATCCCCCGCCATAACTGGACCCGTATTCACCACCAGATTCGAAACCTTGCCGATGGGGCTGTTCGCTCTGATAGCCTCGGCCGGGCGTAGGCCTACACAAATAGCATCAGTGACCACTGGCCAGATCCAGGCGATCGATTTCCTTCTCACCCTGATGGCGCATCATAGCGCCCATACCCAGACTCGTCCCCACGCCCTCCGTACCCCTGACCTGAAGGCAGTCTACAAGACAACAAGAGGCGGATGAGAAAGGAAACGACGGATCATCAACAGCAGCGTATCTCACCCAGACGGCGCATTGTATCCGCCATACGCATTTCCACGCTGTTCACCCGCGCCATCGCCATACCCACGCCCGTGCCCGTGCCCACCTCCATGCTCGCGACCCTGCCTCTGCTCAAACTCGCCCGAAGCGATCATCCGATTAACATCCGCATCCGATGCGAAATCGTCGCGATCGAATCTGCCCTGCGAGGCGAACCCAGAGGAGGGCGGAGGGCCAGAAGGATGGCCGTAGCCGCGCCCTTGGTCCTGGAACTGTGGACGGCGCCGCTCGTCGTCGTCGTCGTCGCGGCGGTAACCCTGGCCGTACTGTTGCGACCCGTAGTTGTCATGGTCACCGCGGCCGTGGCGGGCTTCATGGTGCTCTTCGCGCCGCTCGTGTCGTTTGTGGTGCTCGTTCTGGAAAAGGGGATGTGTGTCTCAGACCAAGACGTGGGCCGGTGTGCGACTCACGAAACCGTCAAAATCAGACATGTCGAGAGAGATGGCAGGAGGGGGAAGCTGATGTCCGCAGTGATTAAAAGGCGATGGATGACTGATTATCGCAAAACTCCTGTTTGGTGTAAAGGCAGTGTCTATCCTTATCTTGTGATGTGACAGTGATTATGCAACTATGAGTAATGATATCTATACCGTAGGGGCAAAGGTATTCCGAGTCCGACGCAGAAAAAAACAAAAGGGAGCGGGGCCGCTGTCATGGCTTGTGAACCTGAGCTCCACTCGCCGTCGCACCTCCCGCCCTCCGACGTCGCCCAATCCCCATCCCCACCCGCACCAGCGTCTCCAGTGCCGCACGTCCGTTCACCATCAGGTCCTCGTCCCACTCCACAGCCCCCTTCTCGAACAACACCACGATCGTCGACCCACCTATGTGGTGCAACATGTCAGTGTCTCATCCAACAGCGCGATGCAACACCCACCAAACGCGAAATACCCCAGCTCCTGGCCACGCGCAACATGTTGCCCCTCGTGCACGGTTGTCCGAATGCTCCCCACCATCATCGCACCGACGCAAACTACCATGACGCGTCCAAACTGCGCACTCTCGATGGGCACGACTTTGCGCGCGTTTTCCCCATATACGTCCAAGGCACTGCGAATCGCTTGGGGCTGTTCATTGTCCTGTCAGTCAAACTCTATCGATAGCCGATGCCAAGACACGACACCCACATTGACCGTATAGTACTCCCCCGCAATATCCGTCATCCGTCCAATCATCCCGTCCACCGGCATATGAAACCGATGGTAATCCTGTGGCGCCAACCGGAAAATCGCCAACGCCCCGCCGACGTAGCGTTCTGCGTCCTCGCGATACGCATCCCCAAGCAAGCGTCCGATCGTGAAATCACGTCCTTTGATCCAAAGTTGTGTTGCCTCCGTGACAGTCTCGAATACCATGAGACGACAGTCAGCGGCACTGACGAGGCGTGTGGGATCGTCGGGTGACTCGATCGGCCGGGCGTTTGGTTTGAGTTTGCTGCCATGTCGCAAGACGGCGATCAACCGTTTGCATATCGGTCACGACCTCATTACAGACTCACCGATAAAAGAATTCGTTGAACGTTTCTGGTCAATGGCCACCATCATCTCACATCGCTCGATTCAATAAGAAAACAGTACGTACCGAATGATTCGGGAGGTTCCAGGAACTCCTCCACCTTGAGTTTATAAAAGTCGATGAATGCTTGAATGTTTCGAGTCGACTCTGGGGAATCGTACTTTGTCCCCTGCTTGATCGACAGCGACTTGAGCAACCGGCGCGCTAGCAACCCCCAAACGGATCTCCAGTACACGACAGTACAGGTGCACGCGACACTCACCCCGCGCACCTTCCATGCGTCCCCGCGCGCCCTGGACAGGAGCACATCAGTCATCCAGGTGCTTAATCACGGTTCGACAAAGAGATGGCGGACAGACCTTGTACAGCAGTCGTATGCCCAGCCGGATATACACCGACATCTTTTCCTCCTCCAATTGGCCTGTCAATCGATTCTGCACGATGATATTCGCAGAGTTCTAGCAACAGCAAGTTCGTCCCAGTCCATGCGCGCAAGTCAAACGGGAAATCCCACATACCGCACCGAGCTTGTAGTTCCCGTTAGAGACCATGGTGATGAGCTTGGTGCACCATTTACGCTGGGCTTGACTGGGAGTCACAAAGTTAGCTACCACAATCCGGTCTACCTTGGCCCAATCCTGGCTGGCACAGATCGCTAGATGCGTCATGATGTCCATTTCTGCTTTAGAGTTGAGCCGGGGCCGACGACACAGCGGACAGTTCTTGATATTGATGACCCGCTCAAAGTGATCTTCGTTTGCAGACGACCCAAATGGCTCCCCGCCACAAGAAATATCTTCCGAGTCGGACGAGGCGCTGCTGGATTTGCGGGACGAGGGCGCCGTCGATGGGGTGTTAGAGGACGGAGCGGATGAATCCGCCACATGTGCCAGCGGGCGTTGGCTAGCCTCCATCAAATAAGGCCCCGGGGGAGTAGGACGCATATACGATAAATTCTCCGTCGATGGTTCGTCGGCGAGGGTGACGCTGAAAGGGGGTCCACAAAAGTTCAAACCCTCCAAAAAGAGCCTGCTCGGACCACGCCAGTCAATATCGTCACCCGGTGTGGGCAAGGACCCGCTGTCAGCGCAACTGTCTTCTGTGCTCAATCTCTTTCTTTCGCTTCTCGGTCGGCAGAGCTCGTTTTCGAGACACATGATTGCCTCGGGTACCGTCAATTCATCCTCTGCCGGTCTCTTGCAGTGTCGGAGGAAGAACGAATCGATGGTTTGAGTCGATAGCGTTGATCCGAGCGAGTCGAGCATAGATGTGATCTCGAGGTGCGAGAGCGCGCCCGTATCATCCGCATCATACTGTTTAAGGTACTGAGCCCAGAACCGCTGGCGCAGCGCATCATATGGCTGAAACTTGGCCCTTGCAGAGCACAAGATTTAGTCCGAAAGCTCCGAGCCGGTAGCATCGAATAAAGGACCAGACAGACCTGAATTTAAGTACCGGATTGTGTTTCGCATCCCGTGGGGTCTCCTTGGCCGTCACTAATGGCAGCTGAAATTCCTTCATGGGATGACCGCCATCATCGTCCTCGCCGTAAAACCCGGTCTTTGGATCCGGCTGCGGCGCATCCTTGACAAGCTCCGAGACGTCGAATCGAGCATCACCCACATGATCGTTCGAAGAGAGCTTGTCCCAATCGAGTACGGTCAGCTGGACCTTGAATGCTGTCTCGTAACGTCGGACGTGGAAGAGGAGCTTCTCGTCCCACACTGGGTCTAGCGAATGCCGTATGATGCGCGTGCGAAACACCTTTTTGGCGAACGAGATGACAACAAACGGATCCATATCCCATCCGGTACGCGTCACTAGGGCATTCACAAGAACAATGCGAGCAGAGACGTTCGCCATCGTCAACCACGACACAATCCGATCGCGAGCAGCCGTCACTTACTGTTTTTGAGCTTCGGGAGATCGGTCGCTCCCTGGATCTCCAACATGACGATTCCGACAATGTCATTCGCCGCCGCGGAGAAATTGTAGTCGGCGCTCTTATTTGTTGCCCATGATGGTTTGAACCGTTTCTTGGAGGTGGTGCTCATTGTCGGAATGGATCCCGCGCTCGCCGAGCGACGGTGTCCAAAGTGAGGCGGGATCGGTGAAGGCGGTGCAGGTGACACCCTCCCCGTCGCCATTACCGGTGGGGGGACAGCTGAAGTAGACGGTACCGATACACTCAACGCATGAGGCGTGGGCGTGGGCGCATCCTCGTACGATGGGTTCCTCGACAACGGTGGCTTGCGAACAAATAATTTCGGCAGCTTGTTGCGAGATGACGTCGGGGTGATAGGGGACACCGGCGCAGCGGGGGAGGGACGGGCGGTGCACGGTGTCCTATCCTTATCCTGGTCAAGTCCGGGGCTTTCATCATTAACACGGATCACGGGCGGGGGGATGTAAAGGCGAGACAATTGCGGGATGTCGTCGTCGTCGTCATCCGAGTCATTGTCGTCGTCATCGGAACTGATACCGCCGTCGTCTTCAAAGGCGGGTCCAACTTGATGGGAGCGCAGGGTACCGATGCCCTCCGTCTGGAAAGACGCCTTCAGGGCCGCTTGGAAAGGAGAAATTGGCTGGGACTCACGGGCGGTGCGGATACCAGGCTGGGACGGGAGCGCTTGGTGAGCTCGCGAAAGACGTCATCGAAGCTCATCAGTGAGTGGGTGCTTGGGGGCGTGACAAATCCGAGTTTGATTCGCACCGAGCCGGTGGCGAGTGTCGTCGCCCGAGTGGATATGAGCGATAAGGACGACGGCTACGATGGGCACACATGAGCACGAGCCGGGTGAGTTGTGCGACGGGAAGCACCTTGTTCCGATCGTCGCCAAAACCAAGGGCGAACCCTTCCTTGAACCAGTCTTCCAACGGCAGTGCGACCTCGCCGAGGTACTCCTTTCTGAGCATGTGGTCCTTGTCCCAGACGACAATCTCGATTGTACCGAGGCGATCGGCGAGGGAGAGATAAATGGGAAAATCAAAGGTAGCATCTTTCAAGCTGTACTCTGGATTCGCATTGTGCTTGATGACTGGGGTGTGGTGCCGCGTGTTCAGCAACGAGACGACGACGAGGCTGGGGGGTGTGGGATGAGACGCTGTTCTACGGAGTGAGGAGGAGCGCTGCTTACGGATCACATGAGCTGTGTTTGCTGCGGGGGCAGAGATCTTTACAGCCCAGGACCTGCAGACGGAGGAGGACGAGGGGCTGCTCGCCTGGGGAGGGCGAAAGGGTGCTTCTTCCGCTTCCCCGACCACCCGAGACGAGGGCTGGAAAGCGAGCGGCGGTTCTGAGGGCACGGCCAATCTTCCGGGCCTTCTTGGGGACGGGAG
The DNA here is from genome assembly GCA_038090235.1 of Pulveroboletus ravenelii. Classification (NCBI taxonomy): domain Eukaryota; kingdom Fungi; phylum Basidiomycota; class Agaricomycetes; order Boletales; family Boletaceae; genus Pulveroboletus; species Pulveroboletus ravenelii. The sequence continues at coordinate 29,362 of JBBPMH010000154.1, read as the reverse complement.
GGCGCATGGGAGGAGTGGGGAGGGGAGTGGGAGGGGAGAGCGCCACAGCCAAGAGCGATGCGCAGCCCCTAGGGAGGTTCGGCCACCGGTAAGCCGGGGAAAAGAAGCAGGGACTGGGAGACACGCGGTTGCATCCTCACTCGCTCCCTCCAATTCATTCCATGCACGTGTGGTAATAAAAGTACAAGAAGCTGCCTAATGCTACACTAGTCTATCCAATCTAATACTTGTGCAAACAAAGTCCGAAAATGTGCTCGTACAGTCTAGTGATATAAATGCATGCTATCGGGAATCATGACAGGAAGACCATCGCAACCGCAACGCCAACGATGGCAGCCATAGACGAGATGCCAATAGCCGACGCCCTGTTGGACGTGGATGCATGGGCACCGGCAGAGGACGACCGCGTGGCACCAGTCGAGCTGCTCGGCTTCGTGACAGCACCCGCTACCGCACCGGTGGGCTTGGGCAGGTTGGTGTAGAGGTCGGTTGAATGGTAGGTGACGCAGTTGGATGAGGCGGGCACAACCGGCGTATATGGTACACTGACAATCGGCGACGACTCGGGAGGCTGGTAGTACGTCTGTGTCTGGCCACGGGAAAGGTAGATGCCAGGGAATGCCATGTCATCACCCTCACAGACCTCAAACGTGCCGTTCTTGGCGGTGTTCGGGACATTGTACGTGCACCCGAGACGATCGTAGATGTTTTGGCAAAGCTGGCCTTGGTTATGGCCATGAGGGTCACAAATCTTCATGCAGAAGGCGGAGCCACCAATGAACCTGGCATGGATCAATACGCACCCGCACAAACAATAAACAGGAAAAGAACCCACAGCGTCCAATCGCGAACCTGCTGGAAGGTGTTGTTATTGCCATTGTTGCTAGGAAAGGCGTTCGAATACAGGAGACCGCCAAGAGGGTTGCCACGCTAGATGAGACATCAGAGAGACGTTTAACGCGAAGAAAATAAACCGACCAAGTCAGCACCATGCGGGTCGAGCTCTCCCCCATAATCACCCTTGGCCATGTTGAGCTGTGTCTGGTCAATGAAACCGACATACTGATGATAGTTCGGAGTTTTGATAACTTGGACACCCGTCAGAACACCGTCGGGAATGAGGCGGGTGCCGTGGCCGTGTTTGGTGCACCACGCCACCTCCCCGCCTTCAGTGTCGGCGATGGTTGAGTTCGGCTTGGGGGGAGCCCATAGGCAAAAGTCTCAAAGACGCGTCAATGAAGTGGGCAACATTGACAAACATAGATGTACCATCAATGTGGTTGACAAAGCTCGTCTGGCACAACGAATTCTGGTTCTCAGTTGTAGAGTTGCAACGGTTGTACCCTATTTGGGGACCGCGGAGGGCGGCGGTGTCGTAGTCGACTTGATATGGCTGATCAACGTGTCAGTGTAAGAAGGGGGGGGGGAAATGAACACACGATTTCAGTCGGGTAGGCATAGGTCTTGCTGTAGAGGGGAGTGGGGTCAGCAGGGTCGGGCTGGGCAAGTACGACGGATGCGGCGGCAGCCAGTAGTGCGGAGAGAGCGAGAGGGGTCATTATATATAGTAATGCTAATATAGTACTTGGAAGACAAGGCAGTGCCACGGTTGGAGAACGGAACTGAAATACTGCCCGGCTAACCCCGCTCGGCATTCCCCGATTTCTTCACGCCAACGCAGCACGTGATCCAGACGCGACCCCATAAACACGAAGTTGCAGCGCCACCCCACCGCACGCTCTCTTTCACCATGGCCAAATCCACGTCAGGTATGCTACCTTCTTGCACTCACCAGGACTTGCCTCACATGCAATCAGATCTGCACACCAAGGTAGCCACCAAACGCGCTAACACCAAGACATCCAAACCAGGTGTGTACGTGATCCCATGGACGTGCAGGTGGCTGAACGGATGTGTAGACAAGAAGGACAAACCCAAGCGTGCCCCGTCGGCCTACAATCTTTTCGTACAGGCCAAGATGAAAGAGTGGAAGGAGAACCATCCCGGCGCGCCCATCAAAGAAGCCATGATCGAGGTATGTGCGCATACATCCACCCTCCTATCTGTCTCACGTTCACGCTAGATCGGTGCACTGTGGAGGGATGCTCCAGAAAACCCTAATCGCGGGAAGGAGCCGAGGCCTAGGAAGCCCAAGGCCAACGGGGGCAAGTCAGCTCCCAAGGCCAAGGCAGCCGAGAAGCCTCCACCCCAGTCGAATCATGCGGAAGAGTCGGACGAGGAGAGCGAGTGGTATGGCGCCTCCTTTCTCTGACGACTACCCGCTGACTTCTTTCTTTCGTAAAGAACCACTTTTTATTCGTCACCGTGTTAGAGTTTAGATTACTGTGCTTGGGCCACTAGAATTAAGTAATGATACTGAATCGAGACGGGTTTTTGTCATGTGATATATTCCCTGTGTTCCAAACTCGGAAGGCTCTCCTATCCAGAGTGACGACCGATGACGATATACGGGATGCCATCTACTTAAGCTGACTCTCTTTCGTCGCCAGGTCTCCTTCACACCACCATGGACGCGGCCTCCTCTCTCGTCGCCGCTCTCGATGCTGGCAAGCTTCCCAGCCAACAGCAGCTCAATGCCATCATCGACTGGGTCCTTGTCAATATCATTCCCGCCGACTCGTCCGAGCTCGACGAGTTCTCCCAGCCGGGCAGAGTCATTGCCCGCAGCCTCGCCGAGGTGCTCGCCGCATACAAGCAACTGGGCACAAACAAAAACTGTGCGTCTCCTCTTATGCCCCCTCTGACTCGTTGACCGCCATCCACAGATGACAATTTGGTGCAGGACACCCTCTGGCATTTGTCTGAGGGCGACTTGTCTGCGACCCGCGTCGACGCCATCGACGCCAAGGAGGCGTTCGCCGACATGGACGCCCTTCGTACCGCTCTGAAGGATCTTTTGCAGATCCTTTGGGCGGACACCAAAAGCGAGGGAAGTTGTCTCCTCAGCGACTTTGCCTCCTTTATGCGGCTCGCCCTGGCCGACTTAGCAGAGGCAGTCGAGGCCCGGGTCGCTCACGCTAAACAGAGCCTTAGAGTATTGGAGAGCGAGGTCCAGCAAGGTGAGAGGGACCCCCTCGGTCGGAAACACAAGACACCACAAGAGGAACGCGAGGAGGCAGACCCCCAGGTCAAGTTCGAGAAAACAATGGACAAGGTCAAAGAGGTTGGTTCGAAGGCGATCGGGACTGGTCACTCCGCGAAGGTCACCACGGAAGAGAAGGTTTCAGGGATGCGCCAACAGCTAATCGAAGCTTTTTACCAGGTAAGATAAACCCCTCATTGACTTATATCGGTATTAAGCACTCCTGGCAGATTGGTGATCGTGCTCAGAACAGCGAGAAATACAAGCACGCCTTGTCCACCCTCTTTATTATCGCCTCCAAGTGGTTGAACCGGACCCTTGACACGGCCGCCACCACTGATGAAACTACATCACTCAGCACTTTCATCGATGACCCTACCGAAGCAAAGCATGTGCACCATGCCCTCATCAACATCCGCACGCTATGTGAGCGACTCGCGGGCGGAAGATCCCTTGACGAATTGTTTGCCAAGCTCCGGGCCTGCGTTCTTGGTATTAAACGGGATAAAGACGTCCAAGTGTGGTTTGATGATCTCATTACTCACATGCGCTGCGCTCTCGAGACCCCGGGTTATGCCCGCGGCCAGGAAGCACAGGAAAAGTACGAGCAGCTTGTGTGTCGTTGGAAAGAACTCGTCGGCAACCATGCGGATGTCGCAAGGGAATGGAAGACAGACCTTGATGTCCTCCGTCATGAACTCCGGGAATTCCAGCAGGCAATTTCCGATGATGCCGACCTATGTCGTTCCAGGGAGGCGCACGCCAGGCTTATGCGGGATGTGGATAAAAGTGTCGTTTCTGGCGGGGGACTTGGCTTGCAATCTGCGTTGGAGCATGGCACCTGGTTCTGGCAAGATCTGTTCAACGTATACATGCATCGTATTCTCCGCATGTTGAAGAGCATCCCCATACCTAGGTAAGTCGCCTGCCAACGAAAGATCGCACACCCTGACGAGTCGGTAGAATCGAATATATTAATCACGAGGTCGAATTCGTGCTTGAGAACCTCGACATTTCTTCCCTCAACCTTCTTCCGGGCCATGCATATATGCGTAATATCACGGACATCGAACTTACGGCCCCTGGGGTAACTCGGGCTCCAATGGAAACAAAGTTTGGAACCATGACTCACATCCGTCTCCAAGCCATGCAGCTCTCCCTCAGGGACGTTTCCTTCTTCTACAAGGACAAAACGTCTTCCGTTGGTCCAAAAGAATTCACTGGTCTCATTCAGTTCGATCTCCCTATGCAAGGTCTCGATCTCGACTTCAAGTTTAGGCTACTCCCGAGCACGAAGGAGGGTCTAGCTGAACGGGAGCAAAGCAAGCGTTTCTTCAAGATTGAGCGTGTGAATGTGAAGTTGGCGGACGACATCAAGCTGGCAGTCAAGGACTCCAACCACCGTATTATCGCCTCCGTGTTTAAGCCGGTGCTTGTCCACCGCTTCCGAGATGCCGTCGAGCGAACGCTCGAAGAGCACGTCAGGGGCGCCTTCGACTTTGCAGATGCTACCGCCTTTGATTTTTCAAAACGTTCGGAGGTGTTTGCGGATGCCGGTCTTGGCCTCACCGCATCATTTACTGCTGCAATTTGGAGCGAGATCGGTCACCTAAAGAAGCAGGCAGGCGGCGGATCGACTGGGTGGAAGGCGACGAGCACCGGCATCATCAAAGAAGGACGCGAAGGCGAACCCACGATCGCCATGGGAGCTGGGCCACAGATTCTTCCTGGCGAGAAGCGCGGACCACTCGAATCCGGTTCTGAGCCGGTGATTCCTGGCGTCGAGATGTCCGGTGTTCCCCTGGAGGGAAGGAAGGTTGCAGAGCGCGCCAAGGAAGTAGGCCAGGAAGGCGTGAAGCGGGTGCAGTCGTTCAGAGAAAGCGTGCAATGCAAGGTAGCTGAGGAGAAGAGGCGTCTCGGGTGGGAGAGCGCGGCGTTTGATGTGTTGTAAAGGCTCGTGTCTGTCTGTATTTGTAACTCGCGATTGGCTATTCAGACCGGACTCACAAGGTCGTCCCGGACAGTCGATATGCTGTTGATGAGATCGAGCGTGTCTGGGAACTCGGCGAGGGCGATACGGGACGCGAGCCTGAGGTCGGAGTGAGAGCTCAATAAATTGTAATGGTCTTGCAAAAGAGGGAGAAAAAATGAGCGTTCCCACTGAATTTTCGAGATGGAACAAGTAGTTGGCGTACTGTAGCCAGTGGTTGCCGATACGCTTGTTCTCATGAATGTGCGCGCTGCTGCTGTTGTCGGCCTCGGAAACGAGAATGTACCACCCACTAGAGCTGGGCTGGAGCTCAGCGATGTGGTGGTTCGCCTACCAAGGGTAGCGATGGCGAATGGTGTTCCCGGAAACAGCGGATAGAAAAAAACTTCAGATCAAGAAACTACCTCGACAGTACAGATCGTGATTCAAAATCTTGAGCGTGTCCTCATCCTCTTGCGGGGTTGGCATCGAGATTGAAACCCCACAGTACTGACGAGCGGTGAACATGTGCCGCAGAGCTCTGAACTCACCACCACAAATACCTGCGTGAGGTTGATTGGGGACCCATTGTCACCCAACTCCCATTACTTATACTAGTGGCCCTTCTTGTTCCACTCACACATGGCGTGCGGACCTGTTATCTTATCTTATTTTTGGTCCTAGCTGGCTTCCTTTCTCCGCTTTTCGCAGTACTGAAAGATACATTATTCCAGTTCAATATATGCTTACATATAATTGACAGCTTGGTGTCACCCAAAGTCTTTGACGCCGTTCATTCCGTAAATTTGTAGACTGTAGGGCATGCGAGAACGCTCAGCCTTCCGGCGAGAAATGAATCAGATCAACGTACCACACACACCACTGCTGGGCTTTGTCGCAAAAATAACCTCTTGTAGTGTCTCGCCTTGGAGATCCCGATAGGGACCATAGCTTGCCTTGATCTTGGCAATGAAGGCGTCGACCTGAACTTCGTCGACTAATGACACGGTGCACCCACCCCATCCAGCTCCTGTTTTTCATGGACATGTATGTATCAGGGGCTTCTGCACGAGTGCTGATAAAAGAACGTAATCAGACCTGTGACACGGCTTCCGTAGGCACCGGCCGCGAGGGCCAGCTGGGTGAGCTCGTCGACTTCCGGGCAGGTGCACTCATATAGCTTCGAACAGCTTTCCTGAGACTCGTTCATAAGCTTCCCAAGTGCCTCGAACACGGAGGTACCATGATAAGCCGCAGGCGACTTTTCCGCAGTGAGACAGATGCTGCGAAATTGGAGCACGCGCAACGCTTCGGAATAGCAGTGCTTGGCCCGCTTGTACAATTGGAAGTACGTCGTCTCGACTATAGGCAATCAGGGCTCGCATCACACCTAAAGTTGAAGAGGCCTGCCGACCTTCGACCCATGAGAGGTATACGTCCTTGAACAGAGCCTCGTCCATGCCCGACCACTCAACCATCGTCTCTAGCGTCACTCCGAGTTGGGCACCATCTCCGACGCCCTCAGGCCTCAAACACTCGACCGCCTGCACCATCTTCTCTAAACCCTCCATCACCTTGTCCACATTCTCTTCCATCTGATCCTCTGGCTCGTCCATGAATCTTGCCATGACCTCTCTCAGCGTGATTCTCTCTCTCGTGCCGACTTTAACGCCGAGACGAACCGCGAGCACACGTGCGGCACCCAGTGATTCGACGACGCGTAGATTGTACTGGTACTTGGCGTGCACCGCTTTTTCCGATACGACGAGCGAGTTCGCGCAGACCAAGGTCGCGGACGGAAAAGAAGGATAGTCAGGCCGAGGGCCAGGGAGTGGGATCGTTTCGGCAGAAAGTTTAGGAAAGAACGAAATGTAGAGTGCAGAGCCTGCAAGAGAAATGACGGACGCTGCCTGATCCATTCTAGGCCAATGGCATTAGCATAGAATTGGTGTTAAAGGGAATAAGAGTGTGTTACGGACCCTCCGCTGTTGACTCCTTCACATTGTCATCCCGGGTGAGCACACAATCTCCAGGGCAAGCGAGGCACACGCACCAACACGTCTTTCGTTCTCGACGGCCATCTTTACAAGAGTACCTTTGGTCGGTGCGATACTCAAGTCTTCGAGGATCCCGTTGACTGCCAAAAACGATAGCGTGGATGAGACGACCATCGCTGCACTTGACGACAGCCCTGAACCCGCTGGGACGGTTCCCGTCACAAGTAGATCCACAGGGACAGGCGACCACTCTGGACCATTCAACTCCGATTTAAAGTAGTGGTTCAAAACTCCCTGAAAACAGGTCACGCCGTCCTCAGGACGTGGAAAAGGAGCACGGATGGGATGAGAAGTGCGACGCACGTAGTACCCAGCCTTCACGTAACCCTCCCATCCTAGCGGGGTCGTGTGGATGTCGAGGTGCCACGAGTCGATGTGGACGACGTCAACAGGGACGTCTACCTCCTTGGGAAAAGGCCCCACCGAGGGTTTACGGGTTGGGGAAAAGACTGTACGCGGGTACATGCGGTGCAAATTGTCGGCTACAACCTGTCCAGGAGTGTGCTTGTTTACAGTGGCAGGTATCCTCGGCGCGCATGCGATCAAAATGTCGTTTTCGATCGCAATGGGAAGGACGCCAAAGAGGGAGTAGTCAATGTGTTCACCTTGCAAGCCACATAATCCACGGGATGGCATAGCCCAGCGAGTAAAACCTACCTATAAGGCTAACGAGGCGGACGTGGGCAGTAAATCACTGGCAGAAATGCTGGAGGAGCCAGAGTCATCGCTCACTTAATACGTCCGGGCGCACGCGCGATATAAGCCGGAGTTCGTCCGAACTTGGCCTTGAATTCGCGAGCAAGGCTATCCCAGCGCTCGCTGGGAGCTCTCAGAACTCGGCACTGGAATGCAGAGGATTAACCAGGAACTCACGCGTGTTTCAGCGAGGTACCGATGTTCTTGTATACTTCCTCGAGATTCGTATATATGGGAATGGGAAGAGTGGCAGCCATGGACGAGCCTCAGGACCAGTGGCAACTATCATGTACGAGTTCCGACCTCCGGGCCGGGACTAGCGTCAATTGTGCGGCGTAGCCGGTTCAGTCACGTGCAGTTGGCCTGCCTGTGTTTTCAATCTGATGCCAAGCATATGTAATCGTGCGATTCGTGATGGGACAACCGAAGTCAAGAAGAAGCTAATTTTACTTCCAACCAGTCACATTCCACTCGATGCCACCTCCCAGGCCTCCCTCCCCGAATAAATTCACCATGATCATCTGTTCCCCCCACACCTGATACTTCTTAGTTGACATCTGCATTTGTTGGACCGTCTCGAAGCTCGGCGAAGGTGTGGCCGTGGGGCTGGAAAATACGAGACACTGGGCACTCTGCGTGGGCGTTGCGGTGGGCGTCTGTGCGATTTCTGATGAAGTACGGTTGATGTTTCCGGACGGAAACGCGAAGCCATAGAATCCAGGACACGAGTCAGTGGGGAAGCGGTATGCCCTGCAATAATTGAACGACGTGATGAGCAATCATCGATACCCGCCTTGTTAATCGCTAGAATGAGGTCGGTCCACTTACAAGTAGATACTCCTCAGAAATGGTAATCCCAATTTAATGTGAGGCTTTGACGTATCCCCATCGGACAGTCCAACAGTACAGGTACCCCGCTTCGCGATCGGAGACAATGTGCGCAGGAGGTTTCCCGTTGAGTCCATTGGATAGTCCACTCCATTAATGGTTGCAGTAAGTGCGACAAAGGGTGTGTAGTCGGTCGAGTTGCAGACATATGAAACAACCCCGGTGCCTGGCTGGATGGTATAGTTGATCGGACCAGCGTATCCCGTTTCATTAAGGTAGGTATCAAGTTGAGGAATATCGATGTCGACGCTGACTATCGAATTGTAGCATTGGTTAATATTACACCGTCAACAACCAGACTAACAGACTTCATACATACCTGAGTTTACAGTTGCGTATTGAGCAGAACTATTCGGCAAAAAGCTGCCGTTGTAACCCTTCAGTCCGTCCAAGGTGAAAATATTCCGGTACTTCCCCGTATCATTCGGTGTGATGATCGGCACCCAATTGAGATTTCCCTGATAATCGTTCTCATCCAATGCTCCAATTGTGATCTTTGGATTGAGCGGGTCAAACCTCATTCCGATCACTGGGTTGAGAAGCTGGTTGCTTTTATACAACCGAGACAAGAAATGCTCAGATGCAGCCGTAGCGTTGGTGGGATCGGGGAAGATACCCAGGCGCCCGTTGTACAAGAGATGGTTAAATTGTTTATCACCGCCTGTTTCAATGAGGGCTGGAAAATTAGATCAGCAATGAGAAAATAGGTTGCAGTGAGAAAGCCTGGAATACGAGAAAAACAACCAACCAAACTCGGTTCGCGATAATGACAGAATACCACCAAAGCTCATCGCGTCACTGCACATATTTCCGAAAAAGGCGTCCGTGTTATATGGCCATGGATAGTTCAGTGGCTACGCAATCGAGCTTGTTAGACGGTGATGATGGTTGGCACGCATGGCAATACCTGGAATGTGGTGGACAGAGTGGGATCGAAGGACGTGTTTCCACCGCATAAAACACAGCTACTTGAATAGACCGCAACCTTGTCAGTGTAGAGGTCGAGAGTGGTGTTGATCAACTGAGGAGGTGTCCCATACAATACTGGAACAAGCGGACTGTTGAAGACCTTGTCCGACATGCCCACAGGAACATTCATGGGGAGGCTAACCCAGGCTGATTGCGATGGATCAATGAAATTCCACGTAAAGATGCCTACACTCTTACAGGGATCGGCCCGGGCAGAAGAGAGTAACAGGGAAATAGCATGCAGTAGTAGCATCTAGTCAAAAGACCCAGGGGAAAAGGTGTGACTCCCGTGGAAGGTGCCCGTCGCTTTGAAGTAGTCGTTACAGAGGTCATCGCTTATGCGCGCCAACATTGAAGACCTTCCGCGTTCGATATTGTCCTCGCCAGTCCGCCGGAAACACCCCTGATTGATTATCCCATTTTATCCTAGCTGTGGGAGAGCACCTACCGCGCTGTCGCCTGCAGCACTTGCCCGGATGCAAATGCGGAGTCAATGTGTCGGAAATAATATCTTTGATACGGCGCAATTGGACATGCGGCTTGATGAGTGTTGCGTAGAGCGTCGAATAAGTTACCTAAACAAGTATAAGAACGCGCCCTCACGATCAGTATCAAGTGGGAGGCTCGGATCATTCCCTCTCTCAGCCACGCCAAGCATCCAGACATTTATGTCAAACGCTCGCCTCACCCTCGGGTCCTTGTTACAAATTCGTCGCAGGCGCCGCAAGATCAGAATTAACAAAAACACACAGCATGTACAGCTGACACACCATAATATGGTCTTTGCATGGTCAACTGATCAAAATATCTGAAACTAGGACTTCTGCTGATGTCATGTGAACACCTCCGTAGGCACGATTCTGAAGGTTGCCATCGGGTTGTCGACGTCATTGGAGATGCGACATCATCGTGAGGCATCCACTCTCCTCCACCTCACCGCCGCATCACGGTTTCCTATGACTAGTCACAGGCAAGTAGACGCCAAACTCAAGAAGTCCGAACAAGTGCTAGCGCACTCATCAAGACATCAGCAGTCGAGCCATCACTAGCGAGGACTCTTTTTTGATCCATCCTAATATCAATGATGTACTCAGTTGCCGTGGTGATAGTCACAGTATCAGGAAGGTTCAATTCCCCCTTCAGTCCTTTTCGAGCTTCACATACACGATACGCGTGGCTATCCCTGTCGAGACATTAACGAGTACTGTGCGAAGATCAGGTGAACACACCTCCACGGCCTGAAGCCACAAGACAGGTTCATCAAAGTAGTGGCAATAACATGATATCAAGCCGACGGATTTGTTGGCCCGCCAAGAGTTCAGGAACGAGATCAGTGAACATAGGCAAGATCATTCACGCATTCGCAAAATAGAGTTGCTGTGCAGATGTCTTGAGTCGACGAAAGGAAGATGTCCCAATTACTCACTTTGTTGTCCTCCTTTCCGATCTTTGTATTAGTCTACCTCTCGGGACATCAGGAGTTTTCCTTCAAATCAGCACAGGAACTACAGGTCGAAGCAGTGCGATGATCTAGACTGCCAGGCTCCTCCATTGTAGCCATGGAATATTGACCAGCATCTTCAGACGATGGGCGACAGCGCGGGCGTTGGCCCACTTGTGTTAGACGCCTGACTGTGAACGGGCCATCAAGCAAGAGGGATTGATGCCAGATATAGCGTGGATGAAATTCAGATAACGCCTGGCTAATTCCATACGCTTTACGGATTATCCGCCGCCATAGGCTACGTCCAGGACAGCTTCAAATAATGTATTTACTTTTTGTAGTGCCATGTCGTTGTTACTGCCAAACAAACAGCAAATAATGCTGTCCTTTCCATTTGCGTAGTCATCACAATGGACAACCAGACACCAGATGAATTCGTTGACAGCGTCGATGGCTTCCCACTTCGTGATACAGCGAGCTCGTGGTCGCTTCAGTCAGTGGGTTGTATTGCAGCGCCATTAGGACTTGGCCCACTAGGTACCAAACAAGTACAAGTCACACTCCAGGCAATATTGTGGGGCGAGCTCTGTCCGTTGCCCTTTGCCGCTGTGCCTCTTATAAAAAAAAAGTACAAGCCACACACGGCCTAGGGGTCAATGCCACATAAGCAAAACGATCGCAACAGTAATCCATACGATCGTGTCACTAATATCGTTTGTCCCACGGCTGACGCCTTAGGGGCTCTTGCTACTATCATGGCTACTACTATTCACATCTACCTGCCCATTCAACCTGAAGGAGTTACACCCGCCACCGAATTCGTTCGCGCTCTTTCCATCCCGCTCCAAGATATCAAAAGACTCACCACTCGCCCACTCAAATGGCTTCGATTTGCCACATTTACTGTTTGTGGCGCCAGGGGTGACTTATCTGCCACTCAAGGAGGCAAGAGAGTTGACTATGAGAATGTCACATTCGACGACCTTGCAGATAAATATTACTATAACCCCAACGGTCAGCTTGTGCTTCCTGCTCTATCAGTATCTTCTGATAATGTGTCGAGATAGACCCGTACCACTTCGTTGATCTCGAGGCATTTAATGAGCAAATCACGTCGAGTCAAGCTACTTCACGACACTCCGGATTCCGTAGGGACGTTTGCAGACGCGATGACAGTTGCGTTATCATGGGAACTCAACATAGATATTGTGATGTGGCGCATATCATACCCTGCAGCAAAGGCGACAGCGTACGTCCATCTGATCTCGGCAGGCCCTGGGAGATGCTTATCTTTTCCTTAGTACATTGCCCTTGTTATTAATGATCGCTCCAGTTTATATGAACCACCGCCATTCAAGTCTCTTGAAGGCAGTGTTGGTATCAACTCCGTCCAGAATGGAATACTTCTGAGCAAAGAACTACATGCATTTTTTGGCGACGCCATAGCTGCATTCCTTAGGGTACGCCAGAGTTGGGTCACATGTCTCCTACGCATTTATGTCTAATGCGCGCCATGTCCAGACTCCCAACTTTGCGATGGAACCTGCCGATGTTCCGCAGGTCGAGGAAGGTCCTATTCCACATACCCGGACAACCTTCCAGTATATGGAACCACCTACGCGACGAATTTCCATTCCGCAATGGGACGTTCAAGCCGATTGGTCCGATGGATCAGCTCCGCCCAGCATCCTGCTTGACTTCATGTATGGGGCTGCCGTCGTCAAGCACTGGAAGTGCGATGACCTGCACGATACGCTAGATAGACGGCATAAAGACGACTTCAGTAATCTCCCGAAATATCAAAAAGATTCCACCTCCGGAGACGACGAAGACGAATCCGGAACTTCCACTGAACAAGAATCGCTAAGGGGTGATTCCAAATGGCTCCCTGGGAAGGGCAAACGTAAAGTGAGAAAAACATTCTCATCAGATGCGAGGGCAAGTGTGATGGATGCCATGGATGATGTCCTTTACCTGTCAATGTTGGTGAGGGGTCCTACGCCTCAATGGATAGTTGCCGAAAGGGAGAAACGGGAAAGGGAGAATGAACTCCGTTCTCAAGAACGCAGTGTTGAGAAGGTACAACAGTGGCTGGCCTTGGTGAGCGCCTTCATCAAATGGCTGTTTCTTGAGTGAAGGACTAATGTTGCGACATGGACAGTCTGATCCATCTCCATCGTGAAGTACTCTACCCTGACCATCCCGAGTCTCACGGTTTCTCGTTGAACTTGTTCGCTTATTCGAGCACAGATGTAGAGTCTGTTGAGGATGTTTACCAATCCAGGTCGAGGATCCCAGAGTGAACGGGGAAACGATGATATATGTATCCTACCCCGACTCGCGGCCGTCTGTACGACTGCTAGACTGTACGATGCTACTACAGCTCGACTTCAAAGCTCGAGCGCAAGGAATGGTTAGTCACGCATTTCCATAACAAATGATACAAAGACTGGGATGGGACGCGATAACACTTACCCATACCAGTGTTGGTTGAAGCAGGGTCGATGGACATACATACCAGACTCGAAATTCGTACAACACACAATACCTCCTATTAATAGTACGCGGCAAATAGAGCTACAAGGCGACAGATGTCCTCATACATACTCAAACCAATCCATGAGCTACATCGCCCGACTATGAGGACTGCAGGGGTGCAGCGGCATGGGGGGCCCCACGTCCTCTCCCACGTCCTCTAAATGCTCCGCGCCCTCGTCCACGGTCGAATCCGGGCGTCAATCCCCTCCCTGGGAGATGAGTGTGGCTTCCTCTCGGCGGAGGGAACCCGCCTCGACCATGTGGACCCTGACCACGTACAGACGGGCTGTGGTGGTGGTGAGTTGCATCACTAGCCTCTCCATCTTGGCCATATGAGCCCGGCCACGACGCATCGCGTTGATGATGATCAGAAGAGGATTGGCTCGGAACTCTTTTTGTACTGTGACCGTTCGGTATTCCTCTCTCTCGTCCGTGGGCGTGGGCGGAGTCCGCTCGTTTTTCGTGTCCTCCAGACATCTGGTTCGACGCTGGTGCGGTTGACGACGCTGTAGGTGCAGATGTGCCTCCTGTCGCTGTTGCGTATGACCCCAGTGGTTGGGATCCATTCGCGAAACCAGCGCCGCGCTCTCGATTGGGGTTCGCCATGATAGCAACAGGTGCAGACGTTTGCCTACATCTGTAATGAGCATCGCAGTCTACATCTCAGACATGGAATCATTGTGCACATGCCTTTGGGGAGCGGGTCGGAACCCAGCTACAGCTAGCTCACCGGGAGCGGGCCGGATAGCGGGGTATGGCCCAGGACGAGGCTTGAAGGGTACATTCGGGCGTGGAGGGGGAGCCGACATCGGGTGCGTTGAAGCTATGAACTGTGGATTACTCAGGTTCAAACACGAGTTGAACTGCACTGTCGATCCGCGATACTGACAACACCTAGAGGAAATATTAAGGCACAAGTCCGCGGACAAGATTTAATCATGTACCTGTCGCCGAGAGTGACTCCCGCCATGAAAGGGACATCCCAGACAACGTCCATTGATTTCGAGTTGAGTCCAATGACAACGCCTTTCACGGACAATGGTACGCCTCCAGAATCCTGCACCATCGTGACACGATCACCGAGTGCAAACTTTTGATTTTGTAGCCTGTAGATCGAATGCGAAGGTATGAGGACAGCATGTCGCGGAATGTTCTTAACCATCGCCTTTTTGATTGCTGTCGTTGATCTGTTCTTATTGATGCTGTCCGCGTACGCTTCAATCTCTCCCACGGTTTCTTTGGTGAGTTGATCAGAAAAGAGAGAAACGGGTTCAAATTCGCGGACGCCTTTTGATTTGAGCCAAACCTTGACCTTCTTAACGTAATCGTCCGCGTTTTCGGTGAAAATGTCAGATGCATGAATCATCTCTGAAGGACACCATAGTTGGCATAAAACGAGATGGAAGTTGAAGAAGGATATTTACCGTCTCCGTCTTGGTCAAGGACTCGGAATACTTCAGGGAATTTCTCCTACATTAGGCGTAAGCGAGGTAATCTCAATCTTGATGGGAGAAGCCCACCTTATACTCCCGTATTAAATCGACTGTTTTTTCACTGAACTCCCAATATCGTCCCTCCTTCCGAGAATAATTAATTACCTTCAGGCTCTTGGCCTCGAACTTGAGACTGAGGCCCAAATTGGTCTTCGAAGCATCGGAGGTCAACACCATGAAACTGGATGTAATCTTGGACAGCGCTCGGCCGGAAACGTGAAGCATGTTGGCAGCTTTAAAAGAGGGATAGTAGTGCGGAGAAGGGCGTTTCTGCACAATCGCCTTGAACTTGTCATGCTCCATTTTTTCCGAGGGGAAGAACTATTTGCAGCTCGTCAGCCAAAAAGGACTGAACGACGATGCATTGTCACGCACGGCAAGAATGACAGATAGAGCTTCATTGGTAGTACTTGCTACTTGAGCTGCGACACCGTATGCATGCTCTCCAAGGAAAAAAATCTTGCAGCCATCAGGAAACTCCTCGGATAAAGGTGGCGGTTCCTTCTCGAGGAAACGGGGATCTTCAGAGGCCACTTGGGATATCACCATCTGAACCGCCTGTTCGATCTCCTTGTCAGGTCCTTCATAGTCTTTGACAAAGGCTCCTGTCTCTAGACGTTTCATGCCTGTCGCGCCAATGAGCGTTGCACAGCTATTAGACGAGAGACTTACCCTTCAAAGGCTGTACATGAACGAGCACCTCTATATCGCCAGTCATAACTCCACACTTCTTCGAATATGCCTGCTCAATCCGCTCTGCCTTCATCTTCCAGTGACTGAGACCTTGCGGGGCATGCGGGTTGGCGACAATCTTCGGCGCACTCCCCGGTATGACCACAACCTCCTCGTATTTGAACAACGAATCCGAAACGGCGACAACGCGTCCTTCTTGTAGGAAAGGCCAACCAGTAAAGGTGCGTTTGCCCAACATCTCCTTGGCAACTTCCTCTATCTTGCGACCCTCATGCGGGTTCTGGATATGCACTATCATTGACTTGTTACGGCTGTCCGATCCATGAACGTTTGTGCCATGAAATCCTAATGAAGCCGTATATGGTAGCGTATCAAGAGACGGGAACCCGGCAAGCGCTTTTGCACCGAGAAAAACACCATTGCACAAACCGGGAACGAGGTGAAGGCCGTCCAACGTAGGAAGGTCGAAAGACTCCATCGCACAGGTACAACGGTATATGGGGGGGAAGAAGTTTGGCAAAGAGGACGGGTATATGGTCGGCTCTCCAGTACTGAATGAGAATTTGTTACTGGTTCCAAAAGTATTGCGTCGTTTCTCCTCGGCAGTCAAGCGGTGCTCGCGAGCTAGAAAAGCGATAATCGAGATGAACATGGGTGGGTGAAGCGGGAAAAATACGCACATTCCATGGCTCTTAGCAGCCTGTCTTCATTGATAAAGGGGATTTTGACGACTGCTTCCCACTCTTGCTTCTTGCCATTCAGATCTTGCTCGAACTCCAAGGGATAAAAGTCCAAGATGGGAGAGTTCGCGTTGGTCATTAGATCCTAAGACGTTGTTGTGAGAATAGTCCTACTATGGGCGAGACGTAGATTACCCGAAACACGAGCGGTATGAGGTCCTTGCTTGCCGAGGGTAAGACGCCCATTAGCTGCTCAAACGGACGGAAGGGTTTCCCGAGGTCAAACTCAAACGCCATGTCCTGCAAGCCTTGCAAGTCTTTTGGGAACAATGAACCACTGTACCGGCGGGAACTAATAACAGACATACCTGAAATACGAGGCGCGTAATGGTAGTTGTAGAACCAACCCCAGGAAGCGACGCCACTGTAGTAATAATGCATCACCCACTGCAAGCCTTCAGCATACCTGAATATCAAGGCTCTCATTTGTTCTGGGTGATCATATGATATATCCAGCTTCTCCTGCTCACAAAACGGTGGTAAATTCAAACAGCCAGCAAGCGCGTGCCTACGACGCACCTTGTAATAACGGCGTTTCCACTCGTCCATCTTGTCGTTGACGGATTTCTCGTACCGCGAATCAAATCCCCCATCTTCGTCATCATCCTTGACCGGAGCCTCCTCATACTTCTTCAGTACACGATGGACAGCTAACCACCCCTCATCGTCATCATCTGAAACATCTTCCCAATGATCATCGTCCTCGGTTCCATTGGGTTCAGACCTAGTTTCGGGTATGGGTTCTTGCGTTGAACTTGGGAGACGCCATGTGACGAGATTTTGGTCTTCCTCGTCATATTCGTCCCAAGTAACGCGCAGATGCAAGTCGGTGCTAAGAGTCGAAATAAAACTCCGGTCTCGGGAAGGAAAGGTGTTCGGCATGGTGAGGGATGCATCGATGCTCGGCCATTTTCCTAGGTTATCCGTTACGAATTTCTTCACCTTGTCGAATATCTCTCTTTGTGTTCGTGTCAATACTGATGTGAAAAATAACAGCCATCAATGACCTAAAACAGCGAGTATAGAGAAGTAACAAACCAAGTCCAGTGCGTCTGCACGCCATCTCTATATCGCGTCCGTGTTTTCTCTGCTTGCCCTTGAACCAACTAGCGTCGGCGTATTCTTTCTCAAAAATTTCACGCTCCCAGATCCTCATCTCATCAAGCACCACCTGAAGTCGCTTTATGGTAATTGTACCATTCTCGTTGATGTAGCCGTCTGACAAACATGGCATGAGCAAAGCCGGTATGAGAAACAGGATACAAGCCCACCGAGCGAAGGCAGAATTTTCTTGTACACATCAAATAGCCTCTCCAGTCCATTCTCGTGGATATGTAGATCAGGAAGGTTGGGCAGGAAATCATTCCCAACAAATACGGCGAGAAGTATGAAGTCGTCTATAATACGCTCTAGACTATAGTCGAACGGCAAAACGGGTTCGACCTCGCGGAATTCTAGGTCCAGGTATTCGCGCATCAAAGAAAGATGTAAAAGGTAGAAGGTTTGCGACTCTGGGCTGTGCATGCCATGAGAAGATATTCACATAAATTGAAGACATCATACTTTGTACCCCCCTTTTTCTTAGCAGACGGCCCAAACTTGACTTCCTCGCGAAGAAGGCAGAAGTGCGGGTCGTGACTGAGCAAACCCAGCATGATAAGGTCAGCGTCAAGACCATACAAGCAATGTCGGATGTTTGGATTGTAGTCCAGTTGTGCGCGCGATAACCGAATATATTCCATGATTTTGTGCTCCCCTTCCCCAGGGACATCGTGACCTGAAAGCACGACTTGGATATCCCTCCAATTCGCATCTTCAGTGATCTTCTTATTTATGAAGTATCTTAGTTGCTCTGACAGCTTCGCCATAAAGACGGTTCCTGAGAAATACTGAGAGGGATTAATACACAGCAAAATGGGCCACCCACCTGGTGTAATACAGTTGCTGTCGAATGGCTTCTCAGCGGGGAGCTCCTCTCCCTTGGCTTCCGCTTTCTCACGAACTTCTTTTGCTTCCTTTGCCGTGCGAAAACGACGACTACGTTGTTGATTCATCTTGGCACGCGGGGCAACACCATCCACAGCCATGAAAAAGAGCTTCTTTGGTTTGATCTTTCCAAACAAGACGTCCACATATGAAAATATGGATGTAAATATCTGTTCCTCGGACAGCCGAAAGTGTGCGTCCTCATCATTGGGATGCGAGCCTATGAACGAAAACATTAGAACAGGAAAGTGTAGATTAAGTGCAGAAAGTCGCACAGTTGTGTATGATGCCATTAAAGTCAAGGTACAAGTTATCTGGGCAACAAGTTAGCGAGACACGGAACCCCGGAAAGGGTCAAACTACATCACCGAACTCTGGGATCTTGTTTTCCTGAATGAGCTGAGATGTCAATGGGTACCGCTCACTAGGGCTTTCCTCAGACTATGTGATTTGGGTTTGGAATGACAACTCACGAAATATAGCGGAAGAACTAGAGAGCATACACTGATCATCAACGCTTGTCAACCACTCCGGACATGACGCACCTTGGGAATACCTTGTAGAGAAAGAACATAAGAAACGGTATAAAAACCTTGACTGACGCAAACTCACCCATATTGCGTGAAAAAAGAAGGTAAAGAAACAGACAATAGTAGAACGGTGAGTGGCAGCTGACCCACTGCTTGCCTTGGAAGGGCTCTGACACAGCCACATACTCGCGGAGTCAAATTTAGTAATCAAAAAGGGACGTTGACTTGGGCAAATGGCAAGTGCTGACAAAGCTCTCGTAGACACGGTTCTGCAGGTCGAGTCGTGTATCTTTATTCTATATCCCTATTTCTTGCGTTCCCCCCCTTTTTTAAACAGGGGCTCTTGTGGTTTGATAGTTAAGCCTACCCAACATGATACCGGGCGGTATGTACTACTCGGAGTCCCAAAATCACGCGCTCTTCGGAAGGCAGTATCGCACACCCACGGTCCCACAGAGCTCACTTCACGTGACAATCTGCCACTGTATGCCGTCGCACCAGTACATTGTTCCCATCAATCCTATACAGACAGCTTGTAGCACGATGAGTAACACAGGGCCAGGGCCTCTCGCATGCCCCTCGAGACAGACCATCCACTGTGCCGCAGAATCTTGGCAAGTTGTAAGATTTCGGCCTCGTGGACGGACCCTCCCCGAACACGGCGTCAAGTACGATGAAGTTATAGTCAGTGGACTCGAATGCATAGCTAAGATTTAAAACAAAGTATGTAGCTCATGGGACTGAAAGAAAAAAGACAGGAAAGTCGAGTTGTGAAACAACGGATTGTGCACAGGGCACTCTTCTGGATGCGGATAACCCCTGATCCGTGAGGTAATTCCTTCTTGTTCGTTTCCTGGGATGGGTGTCGATCGATGCTGGCACTGTCCTGGTTTCCTCGATAAAGCGCGATTATCTCAAGTACTGATACTCACAGCCTCGCCCATACTGCTCGGATCGCTTTTTGATCCCATGATCATTGCGTACGCGGATCCTCGGGAATGACTACTTCGCATGCGTTTCGGATTTATAACAACGCAGTCTAGTGGGTTGCTCTCAGACACCCCGGGAGGGACGAGCTACCAGCCACAACTCCTCAAGCGTATTGATCTTGCCTCCCAGTAAAGTGTGCACATTTAAATAGCTATAAATCTCAGGAACGGGTAACGTGTGACCGTACAGTGGTTGACGCTCGGGAGGCCACTGATCTATGTATACGTCCGAATGGAAGGCGTGCCGCTGAATATATGACTAGTTTTGGGTTGTCAGGTTAGTAGCCGAGGACTTGGAACATTGAATGAAGCAAGATGCTCAGCTCCTTGAGTGAAACTCAGGCTATGTGCAACAATTTGGGTGACCATACCACTGCCGCCACCCCGCTGGTACATTTGGCATTGCCCGGATTTGCGATCAACGCAAAGCCCGCATCAACGAAAACTTATTATGCAGTCATTAAAAGGTTAACCACCAAAAAGTGTGGTTCAGCCCAGGATCGAACTGGGAACCTTCTGTGTGTGAGACAGAAATCATAACCATTAGACCACTGAACCTCCGCTGCCTTTCCAGGCAGCTGGAATACTTAATATCTCCCCGAGGCAGAAAAAATATATAAGAAAGTCACTATCCCAACAGGCATCGACAAACATCAAGAACATATCATCGCGCCTCATTTCTTTCCTCTCTCCGGGCCAAAGAAGTTCAACAATCCCCCGCGCTGAGGAGCCCCTCCTTTGGGCTTCGGAACACCTTTTGCTTTGGGCTTCCCAGTACTGTCTTCCCTAGCCGCCACCTTTGCTCCCGCCCCCTCAACCTTGGACTCTGAGGCTCTCTTCGTGTCCTGTCGCTTGCCCTTAGGCTTTGTCTCTGCCTCCTCTTCCTCAACAGACTCGTACGACGAATAGTCTTCAGTCTCTGCAATGCAGTGTCAAACACAGACCAACGAGGTCTCGCGGGACGACGTACGCATGTATCCTTTAGTATCCGTTGTCGTCCGACTCTTGATGATGCGCCGTTTCTTCAGTCCGTTATGACCAAGGGGAGCAACCTTGCGCGATTTCCTCCTCTTCTTCGGTACCACCGGCACGTGATCCAGTTCATCGTCTTCGCTGGTTGCAGGCGGCGCTACCATTTCTTTCTCATGTTCGTTCTCTTCTTCTGACTCTTCCTCCTCCTCACGTTGAGGATAGGCCTTGCTAACTCTAGATGCGCGATCGACTTGTTCTGCGTGCCTAGTCAACTGCGGCCCGACAAGGTTAAGTGGAAGAAACGCACCATCGTCGATATCCATCATGACTCGTAAGCTCATCTCGGAATCCGATGTCATGGGGGTACTCCTTCTTTTGAGGCGTCGCCTGCCCAGCGTACGAACGTCGCTATCCTCGTCCTCGTCCGAATATACAACCCCTTGTTTGATAGATGATCCGGCAGAAGTACTTGGTTTGGCTTTCACTGACGACGGTTCGGTCCCGGACTCTAGGTCGGTATCTAGGAGGGGCCTTTTCTTTATCCCTTGCTGAATGCAGCTTAGTAAAATCACTTGCAAAAGAAGGCGCAAGGCATACCTTCTGGGCGTCACCACTGGCACCGCCTTTAGATTCAGGTTTGGGAAACGGCTGCATTGATTTCAATCCCTTCTTTTTGCCCGAGGAACACTCGGTAGCGACGGTCGGATCAAGCTCTGGCTTGGGTTTCTTTTCTTCTTTTGTCCTCTGCGCGACTGACTGTTTTTCTTTGGTCTTCGCTTTGCTCCAGTCTAGCTTGCCTGAAGGCTTTAGTTTGTCTTTAGTTTCAGTTCGGGGCAGTACCATCGTCGTGGAGGACCGTTCTTTCGTTTCCAAAGCGGGAGTCTTGCCTTTCGTTGTCTGTTGTTCAGCCCCAGTAGAAGCCACAACTCTCGGTTCCGCCTTGGCAGGTATGTCTAAGGTGGTCTTGGATGAAGATGCTGCAGTCTGATGAACAACGCCGGCTTTGAGCTACAAAGATCTGAATGAGACAAAAATGTACCAAAGGCGTCCACACCGACCGACCTTTACATGAGGCCCTGTGAGCTTCCCGAAAATCGAGAAAGATGCCATTCCGCCTTTGGCGTCTGCTTTGTGAACTTTAAAACTTGGGGTACAAACGAGTCCCGCATCCTGAACTTCTTGGTCAACCAGATCGAAAATGGGCTGGCCGCACACATGTACGCACCCCCAATCGCGACGGAGACAGACTGTATATATGCACTGAGTATATGCGAGAAAACTGAGACACGGTCTCTAAGCAGGGAGTCAGAATGAGTGCAAACCGACTTGTATAAACGAGAAATGCACCATCAAGCGCACGCGCAGCCACAAGTAGTACCTTGCTCTGGTGTACCACGTCCGTGTCCTCCTGATCCTCTTCAAAGTCCATGTCCACGTCCATGCTAGAGCCGGACTGTTGCATTCCAGAGCGCGAGCTGACCGTCAACGCGGGGACCTCTCCAGAAACGAGGTATGTAGGCACAGCCGGTGTATCCGTGCTGCGTACGGCATCGTAGTAGTGTTGTAACTGGCTTTCAGGCAGTATCGGCGAAAGACCGAGAACGCGCAGAATAGAAGAAACACTCACCTCTTTGCGTCATTGACGTGAATCCCGAGCTCGCGACTGAGTGATCTGAAGGTGACCTGTAAAAGTGTCGCAAGTGGGAAGATGCCACGCAGAGTTGTGGAAAGGAGAAGAACGAACGATACTGCGCTTGACGAATAGTTCCTTGTCGAGGAAGTCTCTAGCTGTCTTCGTCGTCATCATGGAACGAGATGAGCGCGACGCGTTTGTGTCGTCAGTCACTTAGTCACCCAGAAAAGCAAATATTTCCCACCCTACAGGCTGGCTAGTATGTAGTACGAATAACTTGACTTATACACATTGTGTGAAACACATTACAGCAGTCCCGTATGAAAGAGGCTAGAGGACAATTTTCATAAATGTACTTTGGCTTGCACTGTTGTTTGTAGCAGGACTGCCTGACGAGCATATATGTACCCCTACAAGTGACCAAATCTCTTACAAAATATACCGATGTCAACCATAACCATGGCCAAGATCAACGGTTCAAGAAACCCCGACGACACCAGCAGTGGTAGAACCGGGCGTTTTCTCCAGGGTAGTACGTGCAGAGAGTGCACTTAGGAAGTATTTCCAGCGTTCATCAGCGGTCTTCATCAGATCAAGCTCGGCCAACTGCGCCCGAGTTGGGCGATGGGCATGGAGGACGATAAGATATTCCGACAGGTCATCTTGTTGTTTGATCTCTAGTGTGTTTTTTCCCAGTTTCATTCGTGATGATACGTCGACACAATGATCGGGGGTCAACTGCAATAAATGGATGTGGGCTGCGGGATCGCACCGCGAAACGAATCTAGAACACGTACGGAGAGCGGAGGGCAAAGTGTGATAGTGGACAGCCTCTCCTTGTCGTTGACGTGCAAAAACAGCCGTTTTGACTGTGGCCAGGAGCACGATGATCGCGATGTCAACTCTTCCATGTCGTGTCCGCCATTCTCTGACTTGATTCTGTCAAAGAATTCCGGGAGGCAGTAGCACCCTAATGAGATGCAGACTCCCTCAGATGCTTCGCTGCGTAAGAATGTGATGTGAAGTTCGCTCAAGCGCTCGGATAAGCTGCACGCACGATGGGCTAGATCTCCTGTTTACCCACTTTGATATTTTGGATAGATTGCTGTCGGTCATGCTGATATCGATCATATGGGTATGAGAAAATGGTTTCCCCTGCATGCTATGGATAACGGTCATCTCGTCGAATCGCCGTTGGCTCGCATCCATCCCTAATTGTTGGAGCTGATCGAGCGAAATCGGCGAAATTCTGAATTTTAAGTTCAAAGGTGGTACCAATTTTTTCACGAGAGATGGAAGGATCGGAGTTCGAAGATGTAGCGCCTCAGGAGATTGTGGTGAAATCGATTCTAATTTGCCAGAGAGCTCTGCCGAAACACCCTCAGAATTGGATATATCCATCGATTCCGTCCTATCTAGCATGATTTCTGCAGACGGACGAGCAAATATATGGGAATCACCGTCGAGAGATGGTGCCTCAGCCGAAGGAGATGAATGGTCTGTCCCAGATATTTCTGGCTTAGGGGAGAGTCCATTCGGTGACGTAGCAGCCAGTGGTGGCTCCGGAGACGGTAGTTCCTCGTTTCGCAAATCATCCTGCACGCCACGAGCTTCCTGTATTGAAACGGAACGGGTATCGGGCTTTGTCTCCTCCATGGATGGATTCTGTTCATCAGCGTCCATCCGGACGGAAATGTCTTCGGTGTCTTCGAGAGATCCGGTCTTCTCGGCCGACGACTCGGAGAGTGGAAATGCAGAAGCAGATACGCTAGATCCTGCTTCCTGAGTAACATCGAGGGAAATCCGGCGAGGTAAGCGGCGGGATGGGACCATACGAGCCGTCTTCTTCCTTGGAGACAGCGACTGCGTGGAAATATGGGGTATGTCGGACACTATTACCGGCGAGAACTCATTAACATTGGCCTTGGGTGAAGATGCTTTGGAATCCCCATTCACTACGGTGACGACCTGATTAGACTTAAACCAATCAAGGTCACGAGCTATGAGCTCTTCTGGAAGCTCGGCTCTCTGTGCACGCTTGGGCTGAGGCCTGGGGGGTATTGTTGGGGAGATGTGTCCAGCAAGAGGGTGCGGAGAATTCGTGACAGCAGAAAGGAGAGTTGAATTTGCATTGATTTGGCCCGGCGATGCTACCTCAGAAGGATTGTGTGCTCGAGATGCGTCGTCATGAACCGACCCTTCGGGAACCGCTTTCATAGTACTCGGTCCCGACGGGGAAGGCTGAATTTGCCACATCGATGGGTGGGAGCCGGGTGCGGGCGGCATTGTGGGTTGTGGATGAACCGGAGACGTGAATACGGGTGATGGAATGCTAGTCAGGTTGAAATTCCGTGCATAAATGATATTGTGTGAATCTGGCTAATCAGGAGTTGCCAAAGAAGAACCTACTTGGCGGGAACAGATCCTTGAGGCGGCACATTACCGTGGGGGGTGCTTGTTGACACTCTGGAAAGATATTGCTGTGTATCGCGAATTACACGTTGCAATCTTGCTATGGAGGGATGATCAAACACAGAAGTAGACCCAGTTAGAAAACGCTAACACTGCAGTTCATTCTCTGAAAACAGGTGTATGAACGGAATTACTGCTTGAACAAGCTGCCGAAGATGTTCTGCAAGCTCCATAGCGGCAGAGTGATGCACGAACGTATCCATGAAAGCCGTAAGCGCAATCTGGAAACCAAGGGAGAAATAACATCCGTTAACGATCAATCTCTCGCGGCCAAAAATAATACGCCACCTCGAGAAGCTCGACAATCTATTGTGTTAGGCGATTAGGATGATGTGCTTGGTGAAGTAGCTTCCTACCTTGGGACGGGCAGCCTGATAGTATGCCTTCTCTGAACCTAGCCATACAGCGAATTTACGAGCAGTGTTAGAAAACTCCTTGGTGTCCCTTGATGAAAGCTTCTTGGCGAAAATGGGGAAGATCTTTTCATTTGAGTTAATGGCAGCACTGTGGGCTGATGCTGATTTCCTAGCCTCGAAGTCAGGGTTGGGACCCGGAGAAGAAGACCCTATTGGAAAGACGATCAGGCGAATTATTACAGAGGCTCGACGCCAGTGGCACTTACCACCTTGGATAACATGCTGCATGTTGGTATCGGGATGGCTGAACGGAGGCGCATCACGTGGGGGTAGCGGGGATAACGCGTTACGGACGTAATAACTTACTGACCGGGACCAAAACCTGAGCAACTAGCCAAGCGAATGGGAGCCCACATGTGTTTCTAGTTGTCTCTATCTTACACTTCATGTGTCTTTCCCGCGTCGGGGATGAGTCAGTGTGAGGCCCAATGTTACTTTCTGTCGTACCTGTGATGCTGATCCACAAACTTACATTCCGCCCATGCCACCGTCAATCTTAACGTCAAATACCCAGTTGTCAACCATATGCCTACTCATTCGCATCCAGTCACCATCTACTCTTGGGTACGTGCGTATATGAAAAGCTATTCGTCAGTCATTAGCCTTCTCTTGAGCCACTGGCAAACGCTCGCCAGGCCCCTTCGATACATGGAAGACATGGTTAACTAGTCCCGTACGACAGGCTGAAGATGATCTAATCCAATCGCTTCATAACCACTCGACTGTTGCAGGTGGCTTGGAGGAGATATCATACGTGACGCGGTTCACACCGTTCACCTCATTCGTGATGCGGGAAGAAATCCGCTTCAAGATCTCAGGCGGGAAGACATACCTGTGTGCCAAAGAGCGACAGGCGAGGGAGAATCATGTACGTGTCATAGGCAGGTAACAACAGGACAAGAACGAACCCACCAATCAGCCGTCATGAAATCCTCGGTTTGCACCGCGCGCAGTGCGATTACCTTGGTTTAAGATGTCAGAACACGTATGTGGAAGGTGCGCCAAAGAGACGGGGGACAGGGCAGAAGGCTTACTTGTTCGTACGTTCGCTTGTCGCCCATGACTCCGACTGCCTTAACGGGGAGGAGAACTGCGAATGCCTGGCTGATGTTGTTGTAGAGATTCGCTTTGTGGATCTCTTCGATGTAGATATGGTCGGCCTGTTGCAAGATCCTCACTTGTTCGCGTGTGACAGGACCGAGGATCCGGATGGCGAGACCGGGCCCCGGGAACGGGTGACGCTGAACAAGTCGGGTAGGGATCGACAGCAACCGGCCCAACGCGCGAACTTCATCTACAACAACATGGATACTCCATTTCTAGCAAGTGATATCAACTCACCCTTGAACAGCTCACGTAGGGGCTCGATGAGTTTCAGCTTCATGTCTTTCAGCAGCCCACCAACGTTGTGGTGCGTCTTGATCGTAGCGCTCGGACCCTTAAAGCTAATACTCTCGATGACATCTGGGTAGAGCGTGCCCTGTAGCAGCCATTCGACTAAACCTTTTGCCTCACCCCCTTGTTTTTCCTCTTCCTCTGCCGCGGCTTCGATCTTGGCAGCTTCAGCTTCGAAGACGTTGATGAAAGTGTTGCCAATGATTTTGCGCTTCTGCTCTGGGTCCTCTACACCTTTGAGGCGTGAGAGAAAGAGATCGGACGCGTCGACAACCGTGAGGTTGATACCGAGATCTCTCTTAAGCATCTCGTCGACCTGCTTAGCTTCATTGAGACGGAGGACGCCGTTGTCGACCATGATGGCATGGAAACTAATGGTTTGGGCAACTCAGTCAATATGCTAGTGCGGGACGCATCGGTTTTGTTACGTACCGATCCCCAATGGCTTCATGCATAAGCTTGGCCGCGACGGTGCTATCAACGCCTCCGCTGACTGCGCCAATGACGCGTCCCTTGGGTCCACAGATATCTCTTATGCGCGAGATCTCCTTACCGATGAACTCTTCCTTTAGGGGCGGATCATCAGAGTTTTCCAAGCTACCTATAACTTGTAGCTTAATGAAGCTTACCATTGTCCAATTTTCTCTGCATCCACAGATGTTGAGGACAAAGCGAGAGATGACTTCTTTGCCTTTCGGGCTATGGGTGACCTCGGGATGGAACTGAATGCCATATATGGGCTTCGTGTTGTGAACGACGGCAGCGAACGGAGCTGTCTGAGTGTGGCCGATAACATGGAAATCCTTGGGAAGATCCTTGAGTTGGTCTCCATGGGACATCCAGACCTGGAAAGTCAGGCTGGTAGTTAGCGATGAAGGAGTGTTATCGCATTACGCGTGAGAAACGCCCACCTGCATCTCATTATCTAGGCCCTCGAAGAGTGCATCGCAAACGCCCTGGCCGCACCGGGAAATTTGAACGACGGCATAGCCGTACTCGCGATGATCGCACTTGGCAACCTGGCCTTTGAGATTCCACGCGATTTCCTGTCGAATATCAATCAATACGTGAGACATCCTCTGGTTGCAGACGGCCACAGACCTGCAGCCCATAGCAGATTCCAAGGATTGGGACGCCTAGTTCGAAGATAGCAGGATCAGCGTGGGGTGCGTCGGAGTCGTACACCGAGTACGGTGATCCGGAAAGAATAATGCCTGTGGCAATTCCCCCGATGAGCGGAAGTCGGAAGAGACGATAAGCATTACCTTTGGGCTTGAAATGGATGTCCTTGAGGAGCGTCGTACAGGGCATCAACTCTGCGTAGACTTTGAGTTCACGACATCTCCTGGTGATAAGGTGGCTGTACTGCACAGAAGATTAGCATATGGTCACCCAAAGGTAGATGATGAAAGGTTTCAAACCTGCGACCCAAAATCTAGGATCAGGATTGTGTCGAACTGATCGTGAATTTCCGCCATCTTGCACTAGTCAACTAGTCAACGACGACCGCTAGGAGTTGCGGCAGTGATACTATGCTAGATGGATGAGATGAAGCTGAAGCACCAATCAAAAATCACACGACCATTATTGATTAAGTAATTCTTCATCGATGCTTCAGGTCATCACCAAGAACATGATGAGGCGGGCTGGTGAAGTAGGGTGAGGTGAGGGCCAGAGTCCTTGATGCTGTATAAATACCTGAACCACATTGTAGACCTTCTCAGGTTCCCTCGTGAGAAAGTACTCACCAGAACTTTGTCCTCGGAGCCCCACACCCCCTATGAAGATAGGGCGTGCGTAAGAGCATTTTTTCCTCGGACCGGCTGTTTCCGGACAGCCGCCTTAGTGTGTTATGTAGGGCTAGCTCTGTCGGTTGCTACATAATAATAAGCACTTGTCTAATAATAAAAAAAAGAATTCATTTGGTAACCTGATTTGGTAGCTATCCTTAAGGGGTTTATAGGCAACTTACCAGATGCTAGTGACCATCACCCTACCAAAGAGAACTGAGCGCGTCAATTTCTGGTCCTCTCACTTCGGCGGGCAATAGAAGAACATCATCTTCATTTCGTCATCCCGTGGTGAACTTTCCAAGTGCTCGATCGCGGAAGCCCCGTAATCCAGGTCAATATCAGTAGGGGGAAAGGAGATGTACGCGTACTCTATGGCTGATTTCCCGGCTCAGAACTTCGAGATCTCTACATCAACAACGAAACGTGGATAAATTCGAGCCTAGGTTCGAGCCCTCCATTTTCCCCATGGCAGCCACAGAAACGAATTCTCCGAACTGCACTGAACCATTGCAGGACATCATCGAGCCTATCCGTTGTAGATATATGTTCTTCGGAATTCCATTCAAAGTAGGTGGCTTTGGTTATG